>JAHZNC010006610.1:0-12753 GCA_027744095.1 Zhuqinia jingwanae | reverse complement strand
CCCAAACGTGATTCGAAATTGCTGATTTGTCGGTGTGGCCTAATGTACTTTATTTTTGTGTACATATTTACCTGTCTACTTTATTATGTATGTAGCAAGTATAAAAAAGACCATGGAGTTTAACCAGTGACATAAAATAATGAGGAAGAAAGTCACAGAAAAAAGCTTACATAAAACTTAAAGACAGAAAACAAGAACTCGGTCGAAGAGAGAATAAGAAGAACAATGAATCATACTCACACACACACACACACAAAATATTCATGAATCAACTTTCCAAGTAGGTATATGGTATAAAAAAGAAGACCAAGAAAATGCCATTAAATAGCTTGCAAAAAGGGAGATGAAAATTGCCCGTAATATGCCAAACGCAGAGAGAGAGAGAGATATGTTACCAAATACTATCGCCTTTTTTGTCCATTTCTTTTTTTATTTAAAAGCCATGCCCAAAAGGTTTACACTTCAATCTTCAAGGCGGCATTGCCTACCTTGATTACATTTTCCTCTTTAATGTTTTCCGTATGTCGGAAAATGCATTTCCTGTTGTATCTCCTTTTATCATCATCATCATCCTCGTGGATGATTTTTCTGACTAAAAACGGTTCAAAACATTTTACCCAAGTCTCGTTTAAAAAACCCAATGTGATATGCGAAGAAAAAGACAAAAAGTAACAGTGTTCGCTGATCCACACCAAAACGAATACCGAAAGTAGCACAGAAGGATCAAAAGAAAAATATATTATACATGTTATACACCATTTTAGCATGGTCGTCTCGTATTTTTTTATCCATTCCTACATAAAAGGAGAATCCATTCTTGATTTTCATGTGAAGCAAAAAGAAAGTAATTTGATACAACGATCAGCAATGTTGTTTTCGTAAAGTAGAATCATTATTACCCGAAAACTAAAAGAACGTAAAAAAAAGAAACGCAAAAGTAGCTGTGTTGTATTTCACGTCAGAATGGAATATTATGTATGTATGTATACGAAAATACAGGCAGATTGATATATATATATAATATAACATGAATTTTTTTGTTCAACGCTTTCTAAATGAAATGGAATCGACGTTATCATGTAGCCCCGTAAAATTCCAGAAAAAGACTCTCTCTCTTCTCCTTCTCATTACATTAGTTTGATAGCAAAAGCACAAAAAAAACTAAAGCATTTACCAAGTAGACCCAAAACTCCTATCATCCCAGTCGATATTATACGCATGTATAGTGTAGTGTGTAAATGTGAATGATGTATCAAGCATATATTTTTCTCTTGCTGCTCTGCTATCATCATCAGTGTATCATCATTGCCATCCTGTTTTTATTATAACTACTATATAGGCCGAAGGAATAAAGGTAAAGCGAAGGTAATGCTGGTAAGAAAGGCAGAAAAGACATTGCCACCGTCAGACCTATACGCTTTCACTCTACTTTTCTAACTAGACTATCATTACCACTTACTTTGCTTTGTGTAAAAAAGGGGTAATGCACACACAACACACATGCTATATACCTACATTTATGTACAACTACTACCTTTATCCAACGGCTATAGTAATATGCAATATTATACCTTTGGTTGTGTTGTGATATAATAGTAGCAACTTTACATATATGCATACTTATCTGAGCACATTGTGAATATATGTGCTTACTTATATATTACAAGAAAAAATGTGTACAGTTGGAGTTAGTTAATGGCTGCTTTCATTCCTATTTAGTCGTAATGCAAATATACGCATATCATCACACTCACTGCATGTGTGTGTGGTTTAATGCTTTTTGCGATAGCTGTTTTAAGAATTTGGACAGTGGTATGTGAATGTGCTTTCGTCTCTTGACATGCCACACATACATTCCTACACCTTCGTCTCACACATGCATGATATAGTCATTCCGAATTGTTAATATTGTACATCAACATCATATATATCTACCTACCTATCCCAAGCTATCTACTTTTTTTGTGAGTGATACTATTATCGGTGAAGGAATGTTTCTCATTTGAATTTCCAGAAGGAAAGCATGCATAAAATGGTGTGCTTGTGTGTGTGTGAGAGAGAGAGGGAGAGATGCTTTTTTATGTATAACACGGCCACTTATTTCCATTGTAGAAACGGGGGAAAATAAGGAGAGAAAAATGTGAAGGCATTTATTCTACTTTTTATTCACCATTTCTCTCCATCGCCCTTGGAAAGAGAGCACAAAATTCGCACGTCTACTTGAGTTTTTTTCCAGTCTATATTCCTTTATTCCTTTACCCAGTTTGATTAGGTACTTTTCCTTTTTCTATTACAATATTCTCGACCTTTTTCTTCTTCTTCTTCCTCCTCGGCCTTTTTAACATGAATACATTCAATTGATTCAATTTGCCTATTGATTTAATGTTCAAAACACACACAGTACTTGCACGAAACTTCGAAACTATACTATTTCGAGTCGTTAAGAGAAAAGTTAACCAAACCACATTTATTACCGCATATGTATGCATTCATTCCTTTGCTCTTTCGAAAAAAGGAACGACTTTCGCATTTTTTTACTTATCTACATATCTATAAATAGCGCCTTATGAAAGTACCAAGGTTCAATATTGGAACGCTGGTAGTATTATAACATTGTTCTCCTCCGCACACCGCCAAAAATTGCTACCAAAGCAATACATGCAAAAATATCCAACCTTTTTGTCCCCCCTCTTCTTATAAAAACTTTCCTTGGTACTCTTACAATTTGCTTTCTCTTCTCGATTTTTTTTTGAACCCATGGAATATTAAGATACTCGGTTATTTGGATTTTGGAGCTGATGATGCTGGGTGCATATACCCTAATAGTGTTGATCTATCAACAAATTACAAAAATACATGTGCCCTTACACTAGGCGCGTAGTGATTGTTATATCGCCGCTTATTGTGCCTGATACAAGTACAATAACAACCCAAACAGAACTGATTCGTGGTCCTGAATACTTTTGTTTTCAACCATGCTTATTGTTTCCGTTTTCTTATGTGATGTTGTGGTGTGTGTGTGTGCGAATTCAATAGCAAGTTGTGTTCTATTGTTTTGTTTTAATACTTCTTCTTCTTTTACTGTCTTTCGTTTTGTCCAATTCATTTGCTCTTTATATTACTCTCCATATGTATTCTTTTTCTGCTTGAGAGCATGTGAGTGTGTATAAAAAGTGTGAGTTGAATGAATGAGTTGAACATGCAATTCTCTCAAGTCTGCCGGTTTCTTTCTTTCTTTTCAAGCTTTCTCTCTCAAAACTGCTTAGCTTTCGTATTCCACTTCCTGTTTCTCTTACATGCATGTATATTATGAGACTGTCGTCATTGCACATAACAAAAAAACATAAGTCCCTGCAAAACTTACTCTTTCATTTCTTGGTCATATCATCACTCTGCTACAATTTCTTCGCCAGATATTCATACATCAAATTCAAATGATAACTAAAACCTGTTCTCCCTTTTTTTCTTGTCATGTGTATTTAGCTTTCACTGTTGAATCCAACAATATATATCACGACCATATAAATATATGTACATATATTATTTCTGTACCTCCCTACCGGAACTCTCTCTGTGGCACAGTTACTCTCCTTACTTCTCCAGAGGTAGTCTGCTCTGACATGTGGACATACATGAATATAATTTTGAAGGAGGTAAAGTTCCACTGGTGGTATTTCTTGCCTTACTTTCGTTAAAAAACCACTTTCCCTTTTCCTTTAGTCAGTTTGATTCTCTTTCAAGTGTTATCAAGCAGCAAGTGTGTATATGTGCGAGAGAGACTACACAAAATACAGACACAATCCCTAGCAGCTTAGCTTACGTACATGCATTCCGTGGAAAAGTAGATATACATGCACATGGGCCCAAGTAGAAGAGCACACTACTATTCATTCTCCTCTCTACTTGTGTGTTTTCTCCTTTAAAAATACTTTTCCAAGAGAAGGAATGCTATTATAGCACTGGTGAAATTCACTGCAGTATTACGACTTTTGGTTCGCTACCACCGACGGACGAGAGCTTCCATATGAAAGTGTGTGAGTTTGTGTTTGTGCAAAAACGAAGAACGGTACACACACAGAGAGAAAGTATGCTATTTTTGGTCCTGTCTGTTGTATGAAAATTGTACACACACAGGGAAAGCTGAACCGTTGTGGTATCGCGCTACTTACATTCGCTACTCCTTTCGGTTTCAGCCAGTCAGACTCTAACTCACGCTCATACGAAAACACACACCCTCATTGTTCTCCTCTGCCACAGACGATTATTGTATACCCCTGGAAAATAAAATAAAAAAGCGAGAAGCTAAAGTGAGCTTCGTTTTTTGTTTTTTAAAATAAAAATAAAGCAAGATCATAACCAGTAAAAGAAAAGAACAAGTGACAAGTGCCAGGAGTACCACTTCCGCAAGTCTTTTTTCTCTCTAAAGTTGGTATATGAATTTGATAGTAGTTTGTTGTGCGTGTGTGCTTCTGTGGAAAAAAACACCATATATTTTGGCATCGTCTCGTCAGCACCATTATTATCATCATCATTATAAAAACTTGTTGTAATGACGATTTAGCGGTAAAAAAAGACATGTAACGACCTCATCATCATTACCCAACAGACTACTTTTGGTTTGGAAACATTTCCCACACAGGTCACCTTTATAAATATACACAATAACACACAATAATATTGTTGTAGATAGAAGAAATAGTGAAAATATTGCAAGTACCTATACACGTTTAAGTACTGAACTTGGCTGAGAAGGAATGAATGAACTCTGTGTGTACATCGTGTACAAAGATCATCTCATTCATACTGATTGTGAGATATAGAAAGAGATCTAGAAAGAGAGAGAGAGCAAAGGGTTGAGCAAAAAGAGAGCAAAGTATGCTTGATTGATCATGAACGATATTACTTGTATCATCGTCGCTTCGGGATCACTTTTCTCGGTGCAAGTGCTGAGTATCTATATTTAACTTGGTACATGTAGCGTTTTTGTGTGTATGTGTGCTATAATTAGATCTTGAATTGAGAACGGTTGGCTGTAGTGAGCGAATTTATTAGTAATGCTGATTTAATTAGCCTGAGCACAATTTAATTACTCGCCATTTCTAAACGAAACAGTTGGAGCCATTTATCCGAAACGTAAGTAAATCCTGATTTTAGCCATTTTTTGTTTGTATATTTATTGCCTGGCTATTTTTTTACTCATGTTTGATCTACAAATGTAGCACAACTTTTCCCGGACTAATTTAAATGTTAATATGTTCTGTTTCCGTTAGGCGTGCTTATTAGAAAAGTAAACATTTATGTGCTAATATGTCCGACACTCATACTTGGATATAAAACGAAGAAAAAACATGTTAACATGCATATTATATGCATACATAACTTGGCATGTAATGAAGGTAAAAATGATATATACATATACATGTATATTATATGTGCGTCATATCCATCAAAAGTATTTTATTAGCGCTCCACGGATATGCATAATAATTGCTACGACTACACACGGCTGCGCCAACCATTCCATTTCTCCTTATTCTTGCGTGGCCTGTGGGTGGATTGGACACATATTGTCCACACCAAACTTGAATAATTCACCCGTTGCATATTTTATGACAGCTTAAAAAAGGGGCAAATTACGACATCTTACAATTGCACTGTTCGGTAATAAACAAAAAGGATTAGGTATGTTATCATTTTAGTTTTAGTTCATAATCTACAGAAAGTTTGATTATTGTACCCTGCCTAGTCAAAAGGCTTGTACAAACGCCTATTATGACTTTGTTACCATGTCATGTCAGAAAGTTTAAAATAAGTACTTTTACTTGGGCTTTGTTCCTTCTTATTGTTTGCAAAGCTAAAGAAGTTACCTTTACAAAATGCGAGTAAGCAAGCAATTTAACGGTTCACTATAAAAAAATGCATGCAATTTTGTTGGCAACCAATTAAATATGTACCGTATGTTTTGATAAGGAAGCGTACATGCCACTACTACAATACACTTCTATGAACGCATTTTATACAAATTCACTGGAAAACACACAAATTTTCATTTTATACCTCTCAGTATGTGGTAGACACGCACAATAATAATGAATAAAGTAATAATAAATAATAAAGTAGCTGTGTTAGGAGCTGCTGAGCGCATGTTTCCTTTTCTTTTCATCCTTTTCCAAATTATTTCGTTTCTTTCATTTTATACCTCTTTTTATTCAAGACAGATAAGATTTTCCATTTGAAATGGTATACGCACTACGCACGTAATAAAAGCTATGGCTCTCGTGTTACAATTTAGACTAGAAACAAGATATATCTGAAACAATAAATATGGTAATATGAGTATTGCTTATAATTTTACAAATAAAAGTACATTTTTATATCAAAACGTCGGGAAGGTACTTGCTATCCATAATATCGTGAGGTATTTTAGACCAAAATTAAGACCAAACATGTATGATATTAATGTTTAAACAGAACAAGAGAACGGCAAGCAAATACTTAAGTAGAAAATTTTACGAAAATGGAATAACTTGTTGTAAAAGGATAAATACCTACATACACAAATTTAGGATCAGAGTAAAAAAGTATTTAAAAAATTAATGGACTTTTTCCATACAAACATGATATTTCAACTCCACTGACAGTTTACAGGTTTTGTACTTTTAGACAGTTTCCTGACATCTTTTACCCCAATCGTATCACTAATCAATACGTTCTTGTCACAATTACATGTGTTCTCAAACAAAATTTTGTGACGGGAAAATTTAATATTTTTGTTGCAAAAGCCGATGAATTCATGTATGTGTCATATACTTGAAAAAATGTGCGTGGGCCATAAACTAACGAATTACAAGCGAAAGTAATGGAATAAATAACCTTACGTTGAATAGACATTGACAGAGTTAGAGTTAAGATTATGTAAAGACAATGATATACACAGGTCCTGTACATTTTTAATCGAAATCTGAAAAAATTGAAGAAAATTTTCAGAAGTATGGATGGAAAATATATATAACGAACTTCTCCTGCTACGTACGTAGTCCATCCTGCTTTTTGCTGTTGACTCCAAAAGTCAGTTTGACTAGTTAACTCTCCTGATCTTCAAGCACTCAACGCAACGCTAAATGTTTCCGAAGTAGTAATCACGTTCAATGTTCACAAATTTCCTTTTAAAACTCAACAAGAGCAATACTTCTGAGGTCTCATCTATTCTTAGTATCTAACATCTTTGGATATACGTGTATCTATGCAACAAGACTAACATGTGCCGCGTAATTACGTCATCAAATAATAATAAATATACGCTCATCGTCATGCTGTGAATGTCAAGTGACAAATCAAGGACATACATCAACCTTCAAGTCAATGTATATTATGGCATGGCCAGCAGTGTAGTGGCATTATTCAAGTAAGTGTTAGCATCCATTATATTTCATATCAACAAAGCCAGCACTGCCTGTTGTATAAGCTATTATTTATGTGTCCAAGTTCTTGAAAACTATAACAATATAAGAGCTGAAGGTGATTCTCTTCTGAATGCTTTGAGAGAAGCAACAAAATAATCAAAAACTTTGTTTTGTAAACCTGGGGGAGGTATCCATTCAATCTAGCCCAATTCTAGTCACACGGTCAAAAACATTGTGTTCACTGTTATTGAACCCGTGCTATGAAAACAGAACACATTCTGTTGCCAATGTTCAAATATTTTGACAAGAATTTCTTCTTTAAAGGAAAGTTTGGGGCAAAGGTTTAATGTACTGGATCAACCATAGGTAGTGAACTATTTTTTAGGGCAGTTTGGGGAGTTCTTGAGGAGAACACTTTCTCGTAATATGTATGAGGATTGTAGGTTCACACGCATGTATCTATCTGGTGTATACATACATAGGTATGTATGTGTAGACTCTATAATAAAACGTAGAGTTATGGTTGCCTTACTGAACTCAATGTCCTAAAAGTTGAATCGAAATCATTGCGACATGCTATTCTATATGTCTATACTCACAAACAACATCATGTTATATGCATTTATCCCTCCAGTCGATCAAAGACAAACAAAAGATAATTGAAAAATCTGATTCCAATGTATCATTCATACTCTTGTCCTTCCAAAATGCTTACATGTATGCCCCATGAAGTGTAAAGTAGAATTTTAACTGGTGACCATGTGACACCATTTACTCTGTGATAAAAAAAGAAGAGTTTTGATCGTATTTCCAGGAGACCGTGTATGCGGGCTTTCACAAACAAACAAAAAACCGGATTTCCAAATGAGATAGCTTTACTTTTTGGTATAACAAGTAATTTTTTGCGTATGTTTGCCAGACACAAGCAGGAGTTTTTAGGTACACAGAGCATTTTTAGGACGTTTTTTACTAGAAATAAATGCCATACAGCTTTTGAGGTTGAATACTAAAATATTAGGAAAAATTGTATGTTTTTTTATGACGAAAATGTCTAGTGTTCTATAACATTTGGTCAAACAGCCTATGAATTTAGTATGCCTATCGGCAGTTGCGCCGTTTCCACAACCTCACAACAAACCCACCATTTTTTCACTCGATTTTTCCTTAACTGGGCAGTAAATCTTTTACCTATGAAACACTATAAATTGGTGACAAGAGAAAGATCAATATGCCAAGTCAGCAGCAACGCAATAATATGTGCCCTAAAGAAGAATGCAGGAATGCCTGGAACACAGAATGTGTAATTGTGACTTGTACTAGGAAAATAATAAATCAACTGGAAAACAAAAGAACATGTTTGTATTTATACATGACAAAGTCTTAAGTTCCACTTTTTGTTTCTTGGGCACAAGAAAACACGCAGAAAGGAAGGATACATAAAAGATATACTCCATCCTTTTTAGATCAAAGTCAAATCACAATCAAAAGGAGAAATGTTTCCTTTGAAAAATAAAATGAAGAACAGAGTTTAAAAGAGAAAAAACACATTCAATATTGTTTTTTCTTAACCCCAGATTGCCATACTCATCAGCCGTATACAATTCATTAGTGGGGTATACATACATGCATCGATAGTAAATACATTAAAAGAGAAAAGTTCAAAGATTCAAGATATACCTACATACGTATTTATATACTCTGCTGTTCGTTTCCACTTTCTTTTCATTTTCTTGGAAGGAGCGTCAAATCAAGTGTGTACACATTATTCGCTAGAATTTGACAAAAAAAACTGGGCATTCTTTCAAGTGCCCTTATTAAGTAAGTACTACTAACAAACACGAGCACAAAAAGAGGCAAAGGCTGATTCACCGCTTACTGACTATGTGACCAAAAATGAAACAAAATGGACAAAGCTACGCTTAGTAGGTGCAGCTGCACACACGTAAATATGTAATAACTTGTGAAACAAGATGAAACGGTAACTGCTCGTTCGTTTACCTTTGTTCTTTACGGGCGGCTTCATTTTCCCTAGAGTAAAGTAACATATTTCATTGCCAGTCGTCTCGGCTGGAGGGAGGATTTTAAAAAATGGGAACCTTTTCTGAAGCGGACGGGATTTTTCACACCATCATGTATGTACCTAGTACTAGGCTGTTGTAGCTACATACCTAAAAGTAGTATAAATGATGCAAAAAAAAGTTGACATTTTTTTGTGTTTTCCTTACAAGTGTTTTTTCCGAAAGCCAACATACTAACCGACATACTGACCTTCCGATTATTTTTCGGGGACCTTCAAACCAGCTACAACTACATAACTAAATTTAAAATCTAATTGCTCTCACGAATAAAATGAACAGTGAACAGGTGCCTTAAAATGATCCCTTTAAAGGTGAGACGTGTCAGCTCCCGCTGAGGAGGATGTAATTAATGTGAACTATTAATATTCAGTAATAACTAATTTCTATATATTGTTATACCTACTTTTTTATTTTTATTTTCCCTGAAAACAATATGTATTGTATCATGTTAGGGAACTGATTAATAAATTTGCAATCAATCAAGGATTTTTTTTTGGTTTTGTTAAAATGCATTGCGTTTAATATAATGCTTGCATATTATGCACATACTAATTCTAGTCCCCTTTGTATTGCATGTTCTGATAATTGAATTCAAAATTTGTAGTAAAGATTATATCAATAATTTACGGTAGGATGCCAAAAAATTGGGTATTTTGATATTTTTGTCGGGTAATTCACCAAATATGTCGGGAAGTTGGGTTTAAAAAACATCGGGAAATCAGTAAATCGGCTGACTGGTACTGGTAGTTAGTGATTGGTTTTTTCTCTTGAGTGTGTGTTAAACGTTTGCTATAGTTCCATGCGGCGTTCTCATACGCTTTCCTTTTATCATTTATAGTAAAAGGGAAGCATGCATATACCTATGTACATTCACCAACGACACAAAAATAAAATTCTTGGATCACCCTGACTCAATTACATGCGTTACAAATTATCAAATTATTATCTCAACATTAGAACTATTCAGTAGGTTCGTTCAATATTTTCGCGTTCATATACTAATTAGAAGTGGCTATTTTTTTTCTTGTGCAGAATGATTATTTTTGAAATAGCAGCTCCACCAACTCATAATTAACATTTCTAGTTTACCACATACTACGCTTACATTGTTTTTCTACACAAAGTTTCTTTAAAAAATATTGAATTCATAGGCTATAAACATTAAGTCTTTAATTCACTAAACAGACCATAAATATTAACACGTGTGTCTACGTGTATACTGCATTTAGGTAAGCGTAAAAGAACATAAAAGACAAGTTAACCTGGATAAGACATTTATGCCTTTTCCACTTTCTCCACAAACCCCTTAAAATTGTTACCAAATTGTCTACTTTGTGTTACTGCCTGTATTGCTAATTCGGTGTTTTGGATAGCTCAAGGCTCAAAGGCTCCACCTTTACCATGCCTTGCACTTTTTTTCTTTTTCTTTTTAAATAATGTACTATATATTTTATCATTTATTCTGAGTAACTTATTCACAACTCGCAAACATTTACCAAAAAATAAATTTGATAAATCAGCAGCATAGAACTACATGCATACATACCTACTACATGCTTAGTATATTATACATGTTTAGAGTTCTAAAAGAAACTGGAGTGATTAATCCGTTCAAACTTTTCACTTAAGCCTAAATTAGTATGCCTTGCTCTTGCTTTATGCAGAAGAAAGATGGCTAGTGATGGCTATTAAACATGTACATAAGCTTACAAAGCATACACAAGTCTATGTAGTATTATGTAGTATAAAGTATAATAAATAAATAAATAAATAAAAGCCCAGATAAACCAAAATAATTTCAGACTAATCCTCATTCCACACTTGTTTTGTTAATATAAAAATGAAGCGTAATAGTACCAAGCAAGACACATGCGATTTTTTTTGAAACTTGGGCTAATTCTTATTTCAAAAGAGAAAAAAAGTTGTGAACACCTTCCATTTAAAACCATTAATTCCAGATCGCACTGGAATCTTTCTGTGTATTTTCTCGTCCGCTTTTATTCGTAATTTTCAACATAATGCACATAAATACTTAGCTTTTTTTATATAGAACAAGTAGTAGAACATGTGTACATAAGGAGCAGTACTAGTAATTGTGGATGTAGTAGTTGGGTTAAAACTCGAAAAAAAAGAGCCAGAGCTTGGTATGCCATAGAAAAAAAACCTTTCAGACTGAAGACGATAAATAAAAAAAGAACGAAGAAAGAAGACAAGAAAAAATAGCAAATAAATTGTTTTATTGAACTAGAGTGAACTGGCTGGACTGTTGAACAACAAAAATATTTTTTCTACTGTTGATCCCCTGACATGTAGTTTTTTTTGCTGCTAAAGAAATACATAATTGAAAATCAAATGTGAAGACAGTTGGAGTTTAAATGTACAAAACTATATGTGAGCACACTAATGCTCTAATGCACATGTAGGCGTTGATAGATGTGCATTGTGGTTTGTTTGGGAGGAATCGTTGTAGCAAAGCAAAAATAAATTAATGAAAACTTAGGCGTACACGCTAAAGGAAGAAAAGCATAAAAAAGAAAATAGGATACAATACAAATTGTATTAAAAAAATAAAAAGAAGACAGTTTAATATAAATTCATTTTTTATTGTAAGCGTTGACAGCACCACAAAGCTGCACTTTTTTAAAATAAATAATTGTGAAGTAGCAATGTGTAAAAATACAGTTAAATACACGACATTCTTATAGGTTGTAGTTATAACAAAATAAAACATGTAATTTGAAATAACGAGTTATGTATTGTGACAAATTGTTAATGGTGCGCTGTTATTGTTCGTAAATGGAAGAGCAACATGTGTACTGAAATTGAATAAAATGTTTTTTTTTTCAAAATCCATTTTGTGGTGAGAAATATATAAAATAGGATTTTGACAATGCAAGAGTAAAAGGTAGTAAGGACATCAAAAATACTGATGTCAACGAAATTTTCATACATATTTTTACTATGAAAGATATATATATATATATTTAGGTTGTTTAAGTTGTATGTATTACTGATATATGAATGTATTGTATACCTGATGGCTTTTATAAGAAACACCCAAGAAAAGCTGTAATGATTACTTGTTCAATGACCTGAATACAACATGTGGCAAAATAGAACTGAGTTTAGTTGATTGACAAATAGCACATCCAACCAACTGTCACAGTGGTACGTAGAAGTAATATATAATATGTAATGTATGAATACTATGTATATTTAATATGCAATTATACCTACTAACTATGGTTTACTAATACTACATTGAATAAATA
>JAHZNC010006609.1:0-16281 GCA_027744095.1 Zhuqinia jingwanae | reverse complement strand
TTTTTATGTATAACCCTCAACAGTGCTGCTGTGACGGTGTTAGGGTACGAAGAGCAGAATTGTAATTTCTGAATACCTGTAAACACTTGAATAAAGCTTATCTATCTATCTATCTAATTCTATGCACAAAGGTTCATGAGGAGTCCGAACAGTGGAGTGAAGATATATTTAATATCATATATATAATCATTAAAAGAAAAGTGTACCATTTAATTTGATAATTAATTACTTTTACTGTACATTTTGTACATTATTAGCAATCATTGCGTAATTTCAATTCAATTACGTAATTTGTAATTCACTGTGTAATTCAATTACGTAATTTGTAATTACAAATTTCTTGAAAAACAAAAGTAATTTATAACTTGTAATTGAAGCCTGGAAAAAAATAAGAAGTAATTTGTAATTGAAAGCTGGAAAAAATTAAAAGTAATTTGTAATTTGCGTCAGAAAAAATGTATTTTTCCCATCTCTGATTATGAACTTCAAGTTAGGAGCAATATTTATATTTACATAATGATCTTGATGATTATAAATTATAATGGAAACGAATTTTTTAAAGCTTGACATAAAATCATTTTTGTGTTTGAACAACTGAACATTTAATACAACGTAAGCTTCTATTTCAGACACTCGTAACAGTCGTAACTCTGAGTTTGATAATTTCATTTATACAATGTTGCATATGACAATTGAACTGAACCTGAAACTATCTCTGTGTTTTTGTTGTGAAGTGAAAAGAGGGGTAAACAGGAATCATGGCAGGATTCGGGCTAATGATTCTAGAGGTGTTGCTGGTGCAACTCTTGCTTCGAGCAGCCTTGAGACATTGCCACAGTCTCTTGAACGTCCGTCGAAGGCGACGGCATCTCCCACCACAGCCCTTGCTACAAGAACGGAGCAGGACAAAATAGACTATTTCCACAGCACTCAAAACAGAAAATCCTAGGCAAAGACCTAGCAAACCTCCAGTGTTGGCTACAGACAGCAATGAAATTGAAATTTTT
Source organism: Zhuqinia jingwanae (assembly GCA_027744095.1). NCBI lineage: Eukaryota > Metazoa > Arthropoda > Collembola > Entomobryomorpha > Paronellidae > Zhuqinia > Zhuqinia jingwanae. Next base: position 15,274 of record JAHZNC010006609.1, on the reverse strand, counting down.
TAGCACAAGTGAAAGGGCATTATCATTGTTATTTTAAACAATAATTATTGAGTACCAATCAAGTCCGTTGTAGCGTAACGACGCTTTCTCAGCTTTGGCACTGTCGACTCACTGCCAAAGAAAAAATGGAGGATTGACATTTGATGCTGTGCCCTGCAAAAATAAAGATGATTTTTTTACCTCCCGGACAATTTAAATTACTAATTAATTTAAATATATACATTTTTTAGTCATTCAAAAGGATGCATATTTAATTAGAAATACCAATCTGGGATCTCTGGATTGTGTGAGGTGGGATCCGGGTCCAACCAAAGCTCCTTTTTGTCCTGCAGATCTGCCACTGTCGTTTCGTAGTTGTACGCAATGCTTTCGCAGAGAGGAGCACAGTTACCACACTTGTCATCCATCGCTCCTTGCAGTACAACTATTTGCCACAAATAATAATAAATAGTAAGGTCAAGTTACTAAAATGAGAATTGTAAATCAAGTTAGGTCGAAAAAAAGAACAAATGTTCAGATTAGACTGCATCAATCAAAACTGACTTCTGGCATGCTGGATGCATTGGAACTCTGCAGAGACGGGGTCATTGTTGCAGATGCGTACACCATCAAATCTTGGCATGAAAAAGAAAGTGCAGTTGCATTGTTGGGCAAGCACCCTCGCAACGCATTCCTCGATACAGTTGCCCGACGTGTATGGACCAAACAGCTGAAGTCGCCTCTCAGACCCAAACAAGCAGTTACGGCTTCCCTATAAGAAAAACAATAATGATGGCAATTTGTTGTCACCCTGATCCCGAGATGAAAGTGATCCCGATGTGTGAAAAAGTTGCTATTCCTTACACTCTGGATGTCTTTAATGTCGTCGTCAGCCACTGTCATTTCTGGATGTACTTCAATGAGCACCTCCTTGTCCACTCCTGCGACGGAGGCCAAAGCCATGACTTGGGGTCTCTCCAGAGGAGAATGAAGAATGTAGCGCATTCCTCGCGAGTCGGAGGTAGGACAGTAGTACTCGTCCACGTTTGGGTCCACCAAAACAGACAAGCCAAATGGAAGCCCGGCTCTCTTCTGTCTCCAAGGATACTTGGCTCTGGTCGGTCCCTTGAGGATGAAGCCTTTGTCATAATTCCAATCTTTCCACTTGTTAATTTCGTCATGGGGCCAGCTTGCTTCGGGATTGTTTCCCAGTACAGGGTTCCCATAGAATGTCGCATTCCCATCTTCCTTCTCGTCACTAAATAACAAACAGAAATTGACGATTTTGTTGACTGTGGTTTCTACACGCAGTCTATTTGGAAATATTTTTCTTGAAAGACTAACGGGTTTCGGAGGAGGAGGGGCAGAGGAAGCATGTTGAAGGTACAGCACTTGCCGTGGTCTGTGATGACTGGTTTGAACAGGTCTGAGCAGTTGAACGTTTCCTCGCCTAGTTTGCACAGGCGGATCAACTTGTCGCATGGCTGCGTGTTTTTTATAAGAAAGTCCATCATTTCATCTTGGCGCTCTCCAGCAATCGTGTCGCTCTCACTAAAGACGACTTTGCTCCTGGCTCGCTCATACGCAAAGTTAAAGTGTTTGGCAAAGCTCAGGTGTCCGTTGCAAACTGACCTCACGAAAGTCAGCTCATGGTGGGCTTCCGTGTAGTTCTCGTGACTTGGCGAGTTGGCAATTCTGAAGGGGAATAACAACTTATACAAATATCATGAAAACCATATATTGGAGTAATTTATTGGAGTGTTGCGGTTACCCCTCCAACTCGCTCAGTTTGGATTTCGGGAACTGGTTCATGTTGCAGAGCGTGACGGCTGGAAAGGGAATCGAATCAATGTTTTGGCTCTCGCTCAGAAAGGTCACGGTTACCGGCACTTTTCTGTCTTCACTCCACACGCGGTAAATGAGTCGGGATGCTGCGCTCAGGCTCAGAATGAAAGCTATAAACCAAAAGATCCTGCGAACAAGCATTATTATGTATATTGGTCGCCATTAGGACAACATGTCACTCATTCACTTTGTTGACTCAACAATGACGCCTATACTTATTGTCCCTTACCTTTCTGGCCAACTACGTCGGCTTTGGCTAAAGTACTTGATTCTCTCAAGAAGCGGGTTTCCTTTAAGAAATCCAAAAGACTCCCCTCCCTCATCCTTTGCGGATCCTTGAGACGTATGCCCACCCTCACTATTAGCACATTTCAACCTTTCTCCACTATTCTTTTGATTCAAAACCACATTCTCCAAACGCTTTCCACAGCCACGCGTTGCAGGTACAACTTTTATCACCAGTCCATTAGAATGCAGCATCTCTACTTTCATCATCCTCAAAATGCAATCATTATTGTTCTTCTTTGAAGGGGGCACTTTTTGAAGAAAAGGGTAGGAAAGAACAGGAAGCGTGGTGAAAGCTAGCCAGATACATTTTAAAAATTACACTACGTCGAATAACAATTATTATTAACAGTTTTTAAAAAGGTGGCAGGATGAATAGACGAGAGAAAAAGGTGATTAAGAAAATCAATCAATACACGAGCTCATATAATACCCTTCTTCATAAAGTTGAAAGTGTACACGACAAGCTCCTCTCGCATTTCAACCTGTAGCATCAACTTGAACTTGAAGTTAATAAATAACTTGCATGGTTAAACAATACGGGTATCATGCAAACCAACATTACATTTTTTTACTGGTTGAGCAGCATGAAAATATAATACTTAGCTGTCACTCACCCTCAGAAAACTATTAGGTTCGTTTCCTAGCATGGCTGTCGGAATGAAAAAAAGACTCATCGATTTTTAAGGTATTATCCTCCCAAATCAAATAAAATGGTAGAAAGGCTTGTAATTATTTATTCCTATCGATACAGCACAATGTTGTAGAAATGAAAATAAACTAAGCTTCAATAACAACTTATAACAAAATAATACGTAAATACATGATATATAATTTTTGTGAGCTTCTTTTCTTTTGTGTAGAAGCCAGAATACAATGAAAATGTGTCCAAAGTGTCAAAATGTTGGTAGCGAAGCCTTTGTTGGATATGACTCAATTTATGTTAGAAAATACATTGTTGCTTTGTTATTATTTTGTGTGCGTAGAACAAGGAAATAGAATGAATGCAAATAATATCAAAGTTATCAATCTCAGGATTTGTTTCTGAACTTGTGAAATATCATAATAGGTAATCATTATATTATTATGAGTTGATGGTTTTCAATGATCAGGGATGCCATTTTATGCTTTTTGAAGACGTTAAATTATGCTTTAATATGCTTTTATTAAAATGTATTCAAAATGCACACCAAATACTATGTTTTTACAGAAAATATGAATACATGTTACGTGTAACAACGAATTGTGTACAAAAATCGATTAATTTTGTTAAAAAGTTTCTTCTGACATCGACATCATGCTTTCTCGAACAAGTTAAAAATTAGTTTGACAGAATTTAAAGCAATTATTTATAGGCATATATTACTTAAATACACAAAATTATGCTCTTCATGCTCATTTTATTGTTGTTATGCTCGCTCTGGTTGATAATGCCTTTTGTGCTTTTGAATTCGTCCAAAATTTTCGACAACCTTATTGTCTGAGTGTCAGACGCTTATTTACTTGGATACCAATCACCAGTACACTAGCTGCACGTTATGCGTCTTCTAGGCTTTTTATGCCATTTGGCGTCCCTAGTGATCATGACTTGAGGGGATACACATGGAGAATGGTAGTGAACTGGAAGCTGAAACCTACCTGCGATTGTCATCGTAATTTACTCATGTGAAAAATAAAAATATTTTTTGTAGTCATAGGTAACTGCATGATCTATATGAAAAATAAAGCACAATAAGTGCTACATTGTCAAATTAAGAAATTTCTATACAAAAATCGAAAAAAATTGATGTAGGCAAAGGAATATAATGTATGGAGAATTTGGGACAACCTATAGCAAATAATTAAAATTTTAACAAAATATAGTCTCCCTATCGAGGACTTGTTGGGATCTACATTCTCTCGTCCTCCAGTCTACGTTTCCCAAACTCGTTTTACGTTATATGCGTGCATCTTATGATAAGATTCTTATCATCGCTGCACTGTCGTCTATTTAAATATCCACATGTTCCACAGCATCTATATATCCAGTCCAGCCAATGCAGCCACCATCATAATTTCAAATTCCACATACAAAATCTGGGATACATGAACATGTCTATTTCACAAACCTTGGTTATCATTCCCACGCCCCAAACATTCCTAATTTTTTATTCCATTCAAACCATTCTATTTTAGTTATTAGTATAATAACTTAAATCCAAATATGTTGAACTGTTTCAGCACAAGCACGCAGTTTTTATTCATTCCATTTTTGTGTCATTTACCAATTTCTTATACCTCGTTATTCATTGCCACAACAGGTAGTCACCAATGTCTTGGCTGGCATAATAATCAGAACAAGTACATACTGTGAAGTGGACCTCAAGAGGTAAAGAGAATAAAGAAAAATTTACTACTCCGTTCTTATTACTTTGTCATCTAATCTCTAGTATCGCGACAAACACTACTAGTATTGAATGCATGGTATGTATGATGTAAAAAGAAAGTGTTGCCAGTGGGCATCTTATTTATGTGCAAGGGATTGCAACGCAAATGGGATGCTGTCAGCTGTACAGTATGCACACTTGTACAATTGCAAATTGCAATACAATGTAATGCATTTATTCTCGACTTGACCACCAAAAAATAAATTAACCCTCGTGTAAGTTCCCATTTTAATAATTAACAGTTAAAGTCGATTGTTTGCATTGTTTGGAAATAGCTGGGTGATTTGATTTAACTTTGCCAATTTGCAATCTGAAGGGGGCAATAATAATATGGGTCCAAAAAAGAGGATGATAGTGGTGGGGCCCTCAGTGAGGAAAGCGCGAGATTGCTTGTTTTGTGGGAAAGAGTGTCCATCGTACAATGCTCTCGAGCAGCACATGAGCGTGCACACGCTGGAACGCCCATATATGTGCTCATACTGCGGCTCCTCGTACGCCTCCGGCTCATCCCTATGGGTACACGAGAACGCAGTCCATCTTGGGCGCAAGTACACTTGCGACATTTGCCAGAAGGAATGTAACGCTCTTGCAAATCTCATTCAGCATCGAAGATCCCATGGGGCAATTGCACAGCAGAAACCGCGTCCCAAAGACAACTATGTCGATCAGGTTGATAGAAAAGAGCTTGTGGAACCTGCCCCTACCCCTCCACCCAAGAAGAAGAAAGGAAATAATACCCAACTCCACAACACTACTCGTCCAACCGGAAGTCAAGTTTCACAATCATCGTCATCATCATCATCATCATCCTCAGCTAAAAATCCTTTTAAATGCGATATTTGTAAAAAAACGTTTGCATTTAGGTGTAGGTTAAATACACACCTAAAGTTACATGGAGTACGTGATAGGATATCCCTTGCCAGCAACATTCAGAGAAATAGGTCTAATAGGGGTGGGCCACACAGCGTTGTTGGAAGACGACAACAAGTGATTGTCAAGTGGGATGCTTCATTTTTCCTCCACATGAACAGATATGTGCCGGAAATATGATAAACAAACAACACAAAATCGATCATTTATTGGGATTTGATGGATTCCGAGGTCAAGTTGCAGGGGCGGGGACAATCCCAATGAGATACTTGCTTCAACATTAAAATCTCTCTTCGTCAAGAAACAAATAAGCACGCAAAAGGGTCAGGCAAAGGAGTGAGTAGTGTATCTTCCTCTCTCTTCTGTCTTTTTTTTGTGCATAATAATGTCACCTGGGGTGAAGGCGCTATTATATTTTTTGTAGAATAATAAGTGATATATAACTACTCCTACTCCACAATGCGAAAAAATGCATGTAAATATAATTAAAATTACATTTCATTATGTTGTGTATTATAAATTAATAAAAGTACAAATTTTCAATTACACATTTGTTACATTTTGCATCAAATTCCCCTTCACATATTTTTAGTGGGTTTTAAGCGTATTTTAATTTCATGTTTTCTCCTGGCTTCAATGCTGCAGATCAACGTGCAATAATAATAAATACTACTACTTACTACGCATTAAATAATGATGCATCAGACTAGCAGAGCAACACTCGCACTCGTCGTCACGAAAAAAGAAAGAAATTTGAGATAATAACAGGTATATAGGTAACCTATATAAAAGTAAACACATTCCAATAATATTCATCCTACACTACATACATTTATATTATCATATTATCAAGAATCTTGTTTCATCTCTGGAAATGGTTTGGTTTAAATCACAACCAACAAACTGCATTTTTTTTCTACTCCTAAATTTCTCATCATCGCTCTTCTTCAAGCTCGGATTTTGTACTTCTATTATATTGTGTGTGTAGAATGCATTTTAGGGTGACCGTGATGAGGACAACATGTATTTTTATGTGTGTGCGTGTTGCTGTCTCTTCTTCTTCTGCTTCTATTTTTTGCTGCTGGATATTGGATCGATATAAGGAAAGGGAACATCTGATTCACACACTTTTGTTTACCAATTCAACACTCTCTTGTTTCCATTTAATAAATATGAGTTACTTGTCTTATCAAACATTAAAGTCTTATGTCCACCTAGTTGTTCAGAAGACCATCATTCATTAATTATCTCCGGATCAACTAAGGGGGTTTCGGAAATAGAGTTCCGTTTTACCCCTTTTGAGCTGATTTATCAGGATTGATAAGGAAGAGCCTGTTTATTTGTGGAATATGCCTCCTGCTGGGTGGCGCAAGTCTTCCTCCAAGAAAAGAAGGTTTGTACGCGGTTGGAATAAAACTCCAGCCAAATGTGAATGTTTGTTTTGTGGGAAGGTGGTGAGAAACTACTTTGGACTGGAGGGACACATCAACTCCCACATTGGAGAACGCCCCTGGGAGTGCTCCCACTGCGACGCCACCTTTTTATCCTACCAAACCCTCATAGTCCACCGCAACAACATCCACTATGGGAAAAAGTTCAAGTGCAACATTTGCGCCAGAGTGTTCAGAGTGCCTTCAAACCTCTACTCCCACCGGAAGAAGGACCATTCCTATAAACCTGGCCGGAAGAATAATGGCAGAACTTTCAAGACATTCGTTGTTTACTCATCAAGTGTCAGCAGAAGAAGGCTAATGAGTGGTGGTGCTAATCACATTCGAACAAAGAGGAAGAGACGTGGAAGAACAAAGAAGACTACTGTTCCAATCTGTCTGGAGGATACAATTAGACAGGCAGTGGAAATTGAGTCAAATCCTGGTACACCCACAATGACTGTTAACGTGCTCAGCAGGGATGCACCGGTTGTCACTAAACTAAAGGCCCCAGTCATACGTATCCATCGACTTCCCGATGGTATTTGGAAGCAGCAGACGGTGAACAATTACAGTAGCAACAACCCTGAAAGTCAGAGTGAGACTGAGAGTGACGACGATGAAAAAGATGAGACAGAGTCTGAGCCACAAAACCCCGAAAGTCTTTTTGCCAAGAATGATAATGTAGGATCGTCGCAGCTTCAACCGGCAACTGATCCTACTCCTCTTCTGGTTGCACAGAGCGCATTGTTGCCTCATCAGATGACGCCACTCCCTCCATTCAATCTCGCATTTCCTCCCTTCCCATTCAAACTTCACAATTTCACCGTCCCCGACAACGCTCACTACTCCGGACTTAATCATCCCCAGCAACAGCAGCAGCAGCAGCAGCAGAGATGGGATCCCTCCTTCTTCCTCCATTTGAACAGGTACAACCCAGAAGACTCGTGCTATCACGCGGACTACCCTCCAAAAAGAACAGCATCTCTTCCTGCTACCAATCCAATCAGATCTACGCAAAATAAAAAAAAGTATGTGTCCAAGGCGTCTTCATTGACGAAGGCGAAACGAAAGCAACGACCAGCACCGGTAAAAAAGAAAAAATGTAGCGAGACTGGGGCGTTGCCAGCGACAACGACTAGCTCTCCCACAAGATTAAGCATGGCTGAAAAAGAAGAATTGATGCAGGAAACGGAGGGTGGCGTATCATGCAAGGAATGCGGGAAAACGTTTCAAATCAAGTGGAATCTCGTCGCCCATCTGATGACACACACGGGTGAAAAGCCATTTGCATGTCACTTTTGCAAAATGCGATTCAGGCAAAAGGTAAGGCGGACTTTTTTTAAAACTTGATTTGTACATGGCTAATAGTAGTAGTAGTAGTACGGATGGTAAATATTAATGTTGACTGATAAATAATAATTGTATTGTTTGTCTTGTGTAGGCGCACATGATTAAGCACATTGCGTCCCTCCACCGTTTCCAAGATGAGAAGGGGAAGGGAAAGGAGGACTTTTCTTGTGGATTTTGTGGTCAGCACTGTTTTGAAGTCAAGCTGGATCTCATCAAACATATCAGAGATGTGCACAATGAAATGCTTCTCGAGGAGGCATAACGCGAAAAATTTCCATAAAATCACATTACACACATCATTTTAACTTTATCCTATATTCCCATTTTATTTTTGTCCAATTGGAGAATTGATATTATTATTCATTCTGATTTTGATTTGGTGCCATTGACGAACAATGAAAATCATAAATTATTTTGCAATTAAAATTGCCAATTAGAAAACGTTTTATTGTTCCTCATTTTTAGTATAGATTTTATAGTTGAAGATGAACTTATAGCTTTACAATATTTTTTATTCTACTTGATAAAGAAGAAGAATCTACTCATTTAGTAAAAAGTGCAGAAATAATAAAATACTTTTGCTGTCATGTTCAACTGAGTAGTATTTGCACCACCCGGCCATTCACTAATTTGGCAGCTCCAGTTGCCAGGTGAAAGGAGGCATGCGTGAAAAACGGGGAGCTCACCCTTTCAAAGTGCAGCAATTGAGGCAACTGCTTTGCAAGTCTTACTGCATTCCTCTCTGTGGCAATTAAATCCTGTTGTCCCACAATAATGGCAACAGGGACCTGTACCCTGGACAAATTATAAGCAGGCGGGAAAGAGCTACCCTGGTACGCCTCTTTGTTTCCATTCGCCCCGAAATCAAATTCGGCAAACTGACCAGAGTTCATCTGTTGCGCCATGTGAGTAAGTGAGCGAACCGTGACCGGATTGGGAAATGTGGCGAGTGCAGAGGCCAGTTTCGCTTGTGAGATAAGTCCCCGGTCATCTCCCACATGGGTCCTCAAAGTGGATAAGCACAATCCAAACCAATCTACCCCTCGACTGCAGAGAACAGGCAGGAGCCAGTGCATCAGTCTGGTGGCAAGGGGCACCACACCGGAAACGTTTCTCAATAAATCTCCCATTCCTTGCAGTGTTTTGAGTAAAAGTGGCGCACCTATCATCGTCTTTCCCTTTCCCTGTCCATTCTTTTTAGCTGCTGTATCGTAGTAAATGCCAGCCGGCGCTAGAAAGACTGCAACTCCCACCTTTTTGCTGTACTCTGGCTTCTTGGAGTTGAGTATGAGGAATGCGGCATTTCCGGTAGAAAATCCGACAAAATTGACGCGCTCTTGCTTTGACATTTGTAACACGTAGTCGATAATGGCAGATAAGTCGTTAACTCCTACTTGATGATTGTCATACTCCCAAAACTGTGTGGAGGAGGGATGGAGGGAAACGTGTCGTGGAAGAGTTCCACGCTGTTCGGCAAGCCACACGTCAAAGCCTTTGTCGACAAGGTGGAATCCCAGGGCATCCTCCCTTGGACTATTGAGCACCCACGCAGCTGAGGACTGGCCAATCCCATGAAAGAGGATCACTGGCAGCTTATTCCGTTCTGTGGAACTCTGATTGGATTTTGTGTTTTGAATTTGGGGTGCAAGTAATGAGCGTCGTCCGTGGGAAATGCGGAACAGGTCAAGGATGTAGCCATCTTGAGTGATGATTTCGTGCGTGTCACACCGATAGCCTTCAGCCGTGACGAGTTTGACTGTGGAGGTAGGTTCGTCGCCCGTCACAAGTCCTTGAAATGCTTCAGCCTCCTTTACGAAGAGATTGTAAATGCCCATGGGGATGTCGATAACTGTATTGAGGAGACTGAGACCCAGTTGTCCGTTAAATTCCCCCCTGACACCGGACACAACCAATAAGCCAAGTAGTAACACTGAGTTTAGCATTGTTGTTGGCTGTTCAAACGGATGCTTACTCAATTTCATGATGATTACTTTTTGAAGATTCTTATGGAAACGCCGACAATTGATAAATTTTGCACAAGCGTCTTGATCAACTATATTGGAATAAATGTGCGAGCAACGTAAATCAAAATTGCAAATCGTGAAAGGAATGCAGTGATGATGATCATGATAATCAAAATAAATATACCAATTCTTATAGGATAAAATTAATTAATTAGGTATATAATGCCCTGTCTGAATGCAATTAAAGTGAACTCACGTAATAATTAGCATAATCACGTCAGAGAAGAACAATATTTAAAAAAAAAAAAAAAGAAACTTGAAAAAACCAATTTGACCTGCAATAATTATAAAGTATAATTGTACTGTTATTAAAATATTGAACCAATTACATTGAGTAGATTGAATCAGGAAAGCATTCCAGCAGTCTGCAACCGAAATAACAATAATAATTCTTGTTATTTTACCTTTTAGTTTAATGCATGTATTTGAAAAGAAAAAAATATACACAAAAGCAACTGCTTGTTTTATGATTATGGTTAATTATCTAATAATTATTCAATGATCGGGATCATTTGTGATGGGAATCTTTAGCTCAAAGCATGCCAAATATTGAGGAAACAAACAAAATCCCATTTGGCATCTATATAATAGGCATACTATTCATAATGAATTAACTTATATATATTCTTTCGCAAAAGTGAAACTTTTCACTTAAAATTAGAAATATAATGTGATATATGCCTTTATGTAATTGTGATTAATTATATCATTTTATTTTATAACTGGCTACTCGATAGATAAACATGAATATTGATTGGCTGGCAGATATTAATTGAGGTACAAGAACAGTCTGCCGCTTCCTTTCTTTCATTGCCACTCATCGCTGTTGTCCCCCGCATCCGAGTCAATGTCCCTTGCCATTTGCTGTAGGCAAATTTAAAATGTTCAGACTTTATACTCTCACCTGCTGTCATTACATTACTTATGTGCTAATGCTTATACCTGGAAATGCTTAGTAGTAGAGGAAATACCACCGCTGCTACTTCCGGTCCGTTCCAGCAGTTCATTTTTCATAGCCATTGACATTTGGGGCAGAGTTGGCTTTCCACTTGGAGGAGTTGGAGGTGTCGGCGGTGGTATCCTCCCACTTGGAGGAATTGGAGGTGTCGGCGGTGGTATCCTCCCACTTGGAGGAATTGGAGGTGCCGGCGGTGGTGGTTTTCCACTTGGAGAAATTGAACGTGCCGGCGGTGGTGTTTTTCCACTTGGAGAAATTGAAGGTGCGGGCGGTGGTGTCCATCCTCCCTTTTTGATTACATGTGAGCTTGGAGAGCTGTTCCCCTGGTTTAAATTTTTCTTGAATGTTAGAGAAGGTCTGGGATCCTTGGGTGGTGAAACAGACGGTGACTGGAATGCTGCGAGTCTTGCCTCGACCATTCCAGACGATTTTTTCCCAGTGGTCGTACTTGGAAATGTTGCGCCCTTGTTAACGCTGTTGCTCGTTGTCTTATTCTCGTACATCTTGGCCAACTCGTCATTGATTCCTGACTTTAGATGTTGGGGTGGTGGAGTTGAAGGAGTTTTAGCTGCTCCCCTTTGTGCTTCATTTGCTTTCACATCTCGTTTCCAATCTGAAGCCCCTGAAGTGGCTTCAGAGGCAACTAGCGTTTGAACCTGTTCTCTCACTTGTGCGACGCTCTCCTCCAATTTAGTCAGCTTGCTGAGGATACTTTGCAGCTCACCTGACCTGAAACAATGAGAAAAGGTATGCAAATGATAAGGGAACCCTCTAGAATACTCAGTAAGTTTAGTATGGTATGTTTTTCATCGCTCACAGACTCACCTACTTTGATTTGAGTGCATTTTAAAATGGAAGACTAAAATTGTATCTGAGGCAGGCAGGCAGAGAGGGGACCTGAGAGAGGCTCAACTTGGAACTGATGTCATATAAATATGTCACCACCAACAAACTAACAAACCGCATCCACACTATCTTTCTAAAGTGTTGTATGCTTGCATAAAAAATAACTATCATGGTGCATGGGAGGATTTACTTATGAAGGTTGCAGGATAATTGGTTGCATGCGTGCCGTGTGATTATTGGTTGATGGTAGACGGTTCCGCTTATCAGTTACATTCTCACAGATCCAGTCGAAATGATACTGAGCAATCTGATACTGATTGCATATCTGCCCGAACAACAAAGAAAGAAAAGAGACAAATAGACAAAAGCCTATAGACTCTAATCATGCTGGTATTTTATATACACTCAAATCCACTACGAATTACGATTAGTCATCACATTTTATTTGCTTATTACAAATTACAAGTCAACGACACAACAGCACAATTATGTGCATTATTACAATACGTAATTTTGTGTCTTTTTTTTTCAACAAAAAAATTTAATACATGCAAAAGTGTTGCAGCTAATTAGCCCAGTCTGGATCAACGTTAGCCGAATCCCCTTCCTCATCCTCTGGATCATCAGTACCCTGAAAAGCAGGAAGTCTTTTGTTCACAGCAACTGCAATCAGGTTTGCATGGTCCATTTCGGAGGACGTGTTAGGACTACCGGCAGCGGATCCTGGACCAATGGGAGACACTGCAGCAGTAGGGTTTCCGGCTGAGGAACGAGTTCTGCTTTTCCGAGTTGGTATGGTTGGTTTGGGTGGTATTTTCCTCTCACTCGATGGACGAAGTTTAGGTTTTCCGGTGGCATCAAAAAAACCCTTGAGGGCTGTCATAACACCATCCCAACCACCATCGGCTGTATCATCAATAAATGGATCCACCGGTGGTGGTAGAGGAGGGGGTGGACCTACATTTGATATGGGCGGCGGAGGAGGAATCGCACCATGTGGATTTGTTGGAGGTCCCTGTAAGGGCCGTTGCCACCCCCCACTCACATCTTCTGACGCTAGACAAATTTAAAGGGAAAGGATGAGAATCTCAACTTGAGATCATTACACACAGCGTTAAAAAATATATAGCGTGTTTTTACCTGCAGGTTTTGGGGTCGTTTGTGGTTTCAATGGGGACGACGGCTGACCAACCACGAAATATATCCCTTCGTGTCCTGCAAAAACAAAATCATTTTGAAATAACTTTTGCTGCACTCACAGTCACAGTAGTAGCCATTGTAAAGGAATACTAAAGTTGAGTAGACAATGACTTACCGTTTGGTGGACCTCTTCCGGGTTTATAAAGGGGCTCAAGAGTGTTTCCACAAGAACAGAAGTACACTTGTGCTGCCATAATAACATCGGAATCTAAATGTGCAACCTGTGAAATCTTGCTCTGCTTCACAACTGTGACACAAAAGACAAAAATACTCAGATCCAATCTGTACATTTTATTGTAAATACAAAAACACAGACAACTCCAATCATCATGAATGAGTCAACTTTTGATCATGCACAAGTCAAGTGGCTTATTATTATACACTTCTTATCAATTTCAACTCTTTTTATTGGCGCTTATCAATTTCCGGAGAAGCAACGGTTCAAGTTGACATAATAATGTGCAATGCAATAATGCAATGTGATGATTATTGTAAAGTCGCTGCGTATACCTATGTTATTATGTACATATCAGCAATGAAAGGATGGATCATGGTGCAGGTAAAAAGCGAGCCTGATAAATTGAGAAAAAACAAATATATACATCATAGGTTCATAGGTAGGTATATGTAGTTTGGACACATACTTTATTTGCTGCTGTTGTTTGTGAATAGTGATTACTTATTTGATTAATAATACTATATTTGAAATAATGTGTATGTTGTCGAATACACAAAAAATGTTGTGAGAGTTAATGTTACACAAGTGTCATCGTAGTAATGAGGAATAAAGAAAACACTGAAAATGAAATGCCCATGGCTGTTGTTATTGATATTGGTACAGGAATGATTGCGGCACCAGATAAACTAAAACTTTGGTCCGAATCTTTGTCTTTGATACTACTACTCTCCAAGTTGTCTTGTTCCCGAATCTGCTTAACGCGACTGCGCAAGTCCCCTAGCTTCCGCTGTTTTGAAGAGGATGGAGAGACGACCTCCTCACCAAAAACAAGGATTTCCTGGGAGAGTTCAGAGGACGGAGGATCCGTACCGTGTGCAGTTTCCTCCCCATTCCCTCCCAGTTCTTTTAGCTCTGCAGCCAGCCATGCTTTAAGGGGTTGCCACTCCTTAAGGACAACAAATAATGATTTTGTTTGAGATTCGAAAGCGGAAATGATGATGATTCCTAATTTGTTGGTGAAATGATGGATGATTTATATGTTTGGTGGCTACCTCGTCTATAAGTGTCTCCGGTTTCCAATAATTCTCAGATTGTGGTGACGCAGCCACATAGGTCATCATCGTCATCCCAATCACGAGCAATAATACTACGGTGGCTTTCTTAAGATGCGATGAGGAGATGAATGTTTCCATTTTTATGCGCAAAATATGCTTGGGGAAAGGTGAGACACACACACAGGAGGCGAGATTGAGTTTTGTGAGTAGGAAGAAACCGTCTATTATAAAGCGCCTGGTGACATAGAAACAAAAAAGTACAAGTTGCGTAGTGAGAAATGTTGGCTGAAATGTGAGCTGATGTCTCTTCTGGGATTTCAATGAACATAAATTGATAATGATTTAATTAAAAAATATAAAATGTAGAGTGGAAGTTGTGTGGTAGAAAAACTGAGACTGCGCAGTGCGCACTACATACGCGTGCACTTATTTTCTGTCCATCACCTTATTCCTTTTGACCAACACGGGCAGATATTATGTACAAAGAAGAAAAAAGAAGAGTGCGCAGTGGCTGATGATCTTGTGCCGTCAATTTTAATAGCCATTCTTGATATTGTTCCTTCGTCCGTACCACACTATGTTCTCATCCATATATGCGTCATCAGTCATATTCTTCTGCGGATAGCACACTTGTTAAAATTTATTACAAGACTTGGCAGCCTTCTTTACTTATTATATGCAATATACAAACATAGTAGTATATATTTTCAATTATTTAAATGAGTAGGTCAACATTGCCAAATGATTTTTTTTAAACTTTTGTTCTTGTATTAATTATGTCTTTAATGAAGATTCATTCATGTAAAAAGTGACAAAAGGTTATAT
>JAHZNC010006608.1:0-32936 GCA_027744095.1 Zhuqinia jingwanae | reverse complement strand
TTACGCTTCTCATTCCACTATTACGCTTCTCATTGCTATTGCTTCACGGGCGCGTCCTTACTTTAATTTTCTGCGAGAGTTTATTTATATATCATTTGCTATATATCTAATCCATCTATTCCCCGTCAAATACTCCGTATCATATCATCATCATCACTATCATCTTAGGCAACGTTCAAAACTGATGTCATAACTAGAATAGTTAGTAGTAGTTCATCAGTTATCCTGGTATAACTTGTAATGTATTATTACGTATCTTGTGACAATACACATGAAATGAAAGGTATATGAAGTCATGCCAAGTTTACGGGAATTTTTGATGAGGTGGTTTATATACAAGCCCAATAAAAAAATTCTCGTTGCAATTTCATTATCCATTCTGTCGTGTCCGTTTCCCGTGCATCGTGTAACAAAATATCATGTAGTCATGTTATGTATCTCTTCAGTCCCAAATAATCTATATTATTAAGAGCACTTGAATTCTACTTGCTTGATATTCAACTATCTAAAATTCAACCCCGCAGTTGTAAAAACGAATAACTGTTGTTTTAAAATAGCATAAAAATCGTCCGAATAACCAAATTTACAATTACACAGATCAACTTTGACTGAAAAGGTCAAATTATTACGAATTCAATTAAAAATGCTACATATAAGGAAATCGTACAAAAAATATAAAACAATGCAGATTTAGCATAAACTAAAACGGGTATTGATATCCAGATTGAATTTCAAAAAGCTATACGTTGTACGTGCAATTATTATTATTATTATTATTGCAAATTATCTCACATGATGAGCATATTTCTTTATTTAAAAAAAGAGAAAAAAGCTCTAGCTGGAAAGTTAGATATTCGGGCTGGTCAATACTAGGCATATTTTGCCCATAGTTCTCTTCGTATGGGTGAAGTATAACAATAGGCTTTGATATGCTGCTGCTGCTTTATACAACAATGTACATACATATCACTATCCAGTATCCAACACAATCCACAACAAACATTGCACCCCAGTGCACATTTCCTTCCTAAGCAATCTTCACAACAATAACACAAATTGCAAAAAATGGAAACAAAAATGTAAAGCTTCTTTCTTGACTGTTGTGCAACTTGTTTTAGGTAATTGAGCTTCCATTCCATGCAGTTCATTTTTAGGCTAATTGAGCCGTGATTGGTTGATGTTGGGATTCATCGTATGAGAAAATACAACAGCGTTTATACTTGTGCGTGTTTATGTGGCGATAAAAGTTTGTTGTTGCTGTTTTTGTGCTAATGACGAGAGCGAGAGAGAAACTGGACCAAACTGTGTTGTTTTGACATTTGATGGGGATGACAGCAATGTTGTGTAAAATTAACGGATTGAAAGAAGTAACGTGGGCACGGGCAATCTTCTACTTTTTCTACTTGACGCACATTTGCAACATGCTCTTCCATCGCAATTGATACCAATTAAGATTAAATGTGACAATTCCAAAAAGTGTTCAAGTATTACTTTTACGTCGCATTAGAAACAGGAGATTGTAATTAATTAGAACTCTTCAGGGCACTTACATGCTAATGACAAACTTCCATGATAATGTTCAACATAGGATTAACTTAACGGGGTCAAAGGTTGCAAATGTATTAAATAAATGACCAGAGCTTGGCACAATCGAAACATGTAGTGTTAAGGACAATGTTGAAATGGGCAATCGAAAGTGGCACACAATGAAAAAAGAGCGAAAATGAAATTACGACGGAAATATACAAACAATGTGAAGTGGTGCTATAGCAATCACCATGTAAATCATAAAAATCGATTTCCAAGACGGAGAGCCATACTTTTGTGGATGACTTTGTTGGGAATAGCAGAGCTCGCCCAGATTTGTCATGGTCAAGGTATGCACGATTTATCAAAAAATTCTCAAAAATAAAGCATTAAGCATCAAAGAAACTAGTTTTAATTTAATTGAGTTTTTAACGTTTTCACTTTGCTTTATGTAATATACGCAGGTTTAAGTGTACAAAGGCTGGGATGTTTCCAAAAAGTACCTCAACAACCGCAATTGGACTCCTCTATTAACAAAAGTAGCGAATCAACGCTCCCCAATTTTCTGCAATATGACACAAATAGCGGTGATAACAACAACAACATCAAAAGCAACATTACGTCGACAACGCGCAGAAGCATCCTGTCCTTCTTAGAAAGCACAACTACTACATCAGCCACATTCCCATCATTCCTGTCAAATGGTGGCAGCTCCGGTTCCCAATCTAGAGAGGATGAGTCCACAGTGTCCACTGCATCAGATGACCTTTTGGATTTATGGTACTCACCTTCCTCCCCGGATCCGCATCTGACCGACAATCCGAAAGAATGTATTGCCGTGTGCTTCCTTGAATCTTTCCGCTACGCCGGAGTTTCTGCCACACTGGAGAACGGTTTGGATTGTCTTTGTGGTTCCAGTTATGGACGGTATGGCCCTGGTCGATGTTCAAATTGTAGCAAGGAGCCTGCTCTAGAATGTGGCTCCCTCACGGCCTACACCGTGTACGACACGGACTTCAAAATTCCCTCTTCTCCGCAACAAATAATTCTCCTTCAACGCACTGAAAATGCATTGCGAATTTCATGGCGCAAGCCACTTGCTACAAATGGACCTCTCTCTGGGTACAAAATTAGTGCCACCCCGTTGTTCTCCTATTCTCACGAACGTGTTCTTCCTCAATCCTGGGAGGTCTCTGCTTCCGCCAAACTGCAAACGTATTTGGTAGGCCTTTCTGCCGCAACTCAGTACAATGTGACGGTAGCCGCTGTTAATGCTGCCGGGACGGGTCGTGCCGTGTCCGCTGTGATGTGGTCCAAAATAGGACCACCTGACCGACCACCTGCACCACGTGTTATTTGGCACAATAAACGTCAGATGCGAGTTTCCATGGAACGGGCTCATAATTCTAAAGGACCCATTTCAGCGTATCGTTTGGTTGTAATCGACGAGCATCAAACGCCATTTTTTAACAAAGAACGTCTCATAACATGGAATGAATCGTTAACAGTAGGTTATCCCTACTACACAGTTGCAGAATTTTCGCCTGAAGATTTTCCCACGGACTTTATCATTGGGAATGGAGGATACTATGGTGGTTTCTTCAATGGACCCATGCCCAGTAATGGACATTGGCATCCTGCACTGGGTATAGTCAGTTCCATGGACGGATTTAGTGACTCTGCTTATTCAGTCACCAGTCACAACCAGCATGTTGATGCCTATACAAGAGCGGATGATCATGACCACGGAGGTGGTGGAAGTGTACACGAACGAGTTGAGGTGATAGGAGAGGACAGTCCCGCAGTTGTCATGTTTCTTTGGATCTCTATAGGAGTCTCCAGTGGCATCCTTTTTCTATGTATTGCACTGTACGTCACTCTGAAAATGCAAAAGCGACCAAAGCGACGTCGCCGATCAACGCGTTCTTCCATCAATCGACCACTTCAGCAGTACACCAGTCCTAGTGAAACGAGCCATCAGCTTGCCACTTCGACAGCTTCTACAGATCTTACGTTTTCTACGAGTTTCCTTCAAGGATTGGCTGACGCCGCCGTAATTGCAGCTGCCCACCAGAACGGGGCTTACACGCACGCAGGCTTCGTGCACGATGAGGATGTCAAGTCTAGATGCCTAAATAGACTTAAGCCAGTACAATACCTGCCAAGAACAGGACTTGACGTGCCTGGTGCGGCAGAACAAGAGGACTCTGTGCTGAGAGTAGTGGCAAGGGGAGCTTTTGGAGTACCTGTCTATCTCTCACAGATGCGCACCACTAAAGCACCACTCACCTTGATTACCGTGTTTGCAGAAAATGGGAACCAAACCATGGATAACTTGGAAGAGATAGAACAACTCCTCAAGTGGCTCGACGAACTCGTCAGATTAGAACAGCATGTGAACGTAGTTCGGCTGGAGGGCTTTACTGACACGGGTGGGGAAATATATTTGGCAATGGAAGGATCCTTAAACAAGGTGCCGTTGAAGCATTTGCTTCTTCAGGTTAGAGGTGGTCCCAATAACCCTATGAATCAGCAACAACAGCATTTCACTCCTTATCAACTTCTTCTCTGTGCCATGAACATTGCGGAGGGCATGTTCCATCTACATTCGTATAAGGTATTATATTTATTTTAGATTAACCAATGTATACAGACGTATACGCATTACGTTTGACTCCTTTTATAATAAATACTTGGGTTGATGAAAAGGTTATGCATGGTCACTTAACTGCCACAAATGTACTAATCACGGGGGATATAACTGTGCCAAAGCTGACAGGATTCGGGATACTCAAGAATGATCCTGTGGATGGGGTAATTATTTATTTAATTTAAATCAAAACTGATGCATTATTCACTAAAAATGACTGGAATGAAATGACTTTTTTGTATTGTTAGGAGAAAGATTACACGAGATGGAAAGCTGTTGAACAATTTCAGAATCGTTGCACCCCACCCTGTGATATTTGGGCATTTGGAGTGCTCTTTTGGGAAATAGCTGCTCTTGGTAAAAAAAAATATTACAGAGCTTCATAATAAAATCAGTTTCGTATTTAATTGATCCGTATAATAAATTTTAGGAGGTACTCCATACCATGATGTGCGAACAGAGGATCTCTCTCGGCATGTGATTCGTGGAGGAAGGCCAACCCAAATTGAAATGATGGGTGATGTGCTATATCAAATATTGTCAAATTGTTGGCTACTGAATAGAGAGGAGAGACCCGACTTTTCACATCTCAGTTGCAGCATTCATGAGCTTCTTCCACATTCTGAGGTACCGCTACTCAGTTACAAACAATATTTAATTAATTTGATATGGCTATGACAACAGCTAATTTCTTTTTAACCATTACTTACAGGGGAACTTATTCGTCTCCCAATCCTTCACGTACCCACCGTATGCTCATCACTACGAATATCTCCCCTCCAAATAGTTTTCTTTTTCAACCGAGTTCTAACAAATAACTCGTGAATTTAGTTAAAGTTAAATAATGAAAACATTCACATCAAATACCTACACAAAAAGACATGCAATAAGAGTCTTAAGCAAGAAACCAAACAGATGTAAAACATGACAAATGAAGAAGCTTTAATTATCCGTAACAAAATGTTGTTATATTATAGCAGCTTTTAGAGCAAGTCATAATTAATTGATATTTTTTGGACTTCAAACGTTATAAATTAAGAAGTAGGCGCTAGATTAAATTTCACTGAACAATATAGTCTGTCAATGAATCCCTGTGAAAAGAGCAGTATTCCATATCCATTGAATAGCTGAAAGTGCGTGTCAATCAATTATTTCCAGAATTCAACTAGTTATAAATGTATAGTATTCAGTGAGCCGAATTTAAAATCTCTTTGCTTACTAAAATAGCTTGTTAATCGGTGCAAATCACGTTATTTTGTATCAAATGCGACCTGTAATCATCATATTTTTAAACAGGCACACTTCTTATCAGGCGCACATATCTTTTTTTTTCAAAACGAAACATGCGAATATCAGTCTGTAGTCAGGCATGAAGCATCGGTAGTACACATGCTCTATAAAGAGGTTCCTCCTTCCTAGAGAACCAAATAATTTTCAGTGAAGAAATGGACAAAGTTAGAAAATAACTATAACAACCAAAGTACTTTCTTGCCACTGCACTGTGTTCCATACATCGTTTTCTATATTTCTCTTCTAAATTTTAATACCGTTACTATTTGTATATAATAAATTTGGAGACATTAACATTCTGATTGGCTAAATTTTTAGCAGCAGTAATTAGTAATTTATGAATGAAAAAATCTATTTAACATAATATGTTGTATGTATGTAACCGTATGTAATAAACGTGTATATTCTGTAACAAAATTGGCCTTTTGCTGCAAATATTGGGCCTCCTTGTACAGACTGTACCTCTACGATTCCCACTTCCATAAAAATTCAACCATGGTGATTCTGTTCTAATTTAGAATATTAATTAAATTAAGGCAGCTTTTGGTGATGACATATATTATGGTGATGATCAGACTAGAAGGTATGTATTTGTAATAATAATTATTGAAATGTGTAATCTTCATATTTTTAACTAGCTTCAATTTAATTCTAAACATATTATTTTTTGCTATCTGTGTAAACTCAGTTTTGTACCTTTATTACTATAACTAACATTGTTACAATGTTTTGATTTTATACATCCAAAAGAAAGATACTTAAGTATATTGCAACAATATTTTATGTAACTTCTTATAATAAAATGTGTATATATGTAATCCAAAAATATGCATGTCGTGTAATAGTTGATAGTAAGGAGTTAAATACTTGCATACAATTTGTGTTATTATTTGTGCTTTTCAAATTATATAAACTAGTATAGTAAAACAGTGTAGTAAACTAGAATATATTATTGTCAGCATAGCAGAAAATCCTGCGTTCCAATCTCTATTATTATCGAAAAGGTATTTTAAAAATGAATCGATCACATCATGTATGATTATAGAACACGTAATCACGTTTAAATGTTAATAAATAAAATGACAATTTCATGATAAAATACAACAGAGAAAAGTAGCACGTCATTATTACTTG
This sequence comes from Zhuqinia jingwanae, assembly GCA_027744095.1. Lineage (NCBI taxonomy): Eukaryota > Metazoa > Arthropoda > Collembola > Entomobryomorpha > Paronellidae > Zhuqinia > Zhuqinia jingwanae. The sequence goes on along the minus strand of JAHZNC010006608.1, from coordinate 26,335 downwards.
TGCATCAGTTCCAATTTCTACTAATCAGTGCTAAATGATAAATGATAATAACCAACAATTGTAAAAAGATTGACAAACGTTTTGCAGCAATCATCTTGAGCAGGATTGGGGGTTTAAGTGCGACATTAGCCTTTGCACCAATCTGCAGCTCTATTACATAGCCCAATATTCTGCTTTATTTGGACGGACACATGGTCCCTCGAACAGTCATTCGGAACAATCTCATCATAAACTATTCTGCTTCGCGGATTGTCAGACTTAACGGCCATTAACAGACTTAATCCCTTCTGCCATCCTTCACATTGTCTTTTTACAAGTTATATGTATGCGTATCTGTAATTAGTATGTATGTAAGTGTATTGAGGAAACTGAGCATGGTTTTTGGACGGCCACAATCACAATAGCGTAAAATACTACACATGTGGTAGTACAAATTGACGATTCCATGGAACTTTAAAAAAAGACATTTAAGGAAGAAATGTACCGTGGTATTACGCAGAAGTAGTACTCAAAATAGGCGTAATAGGCGAATTTTTATGGACAGCAGGGCCAAGTGGTTTATATGCCTTTACACAACAAGTAATTGACTAATAACACATATTTTAAATAGATAAGAAATATTTTTTTCTTTCACTTTATTATTTGTATTCGTTATTTCATCGGCATTTTTCATCATCATTTCATAATAGCAATAGTTTAATGATAATACAAAAAATGGTGTGCTTCTTACAAATATTTATTAGTTAACCTAATTATTTTGCATAGGTTCATTTATATATTATTGGGTACCATCATGTCTTGCTAGTCATTCTCATTAATATTCTCATCTTCAGGAACATTTTCTTATAGGATTATGCTTATCATTAAAATTGTAGTCATGAAAATAATAGTTATGACTATTTTTTTATACAGTAATACTATCGTAAGTTATCGTGGTTCTATAGTTAACAACATTGACTGCGCGACAACAACAGACAACAATCGAATATTATAAAAAATCACCTTTCATGGACAGCAGTCTAATTAATAGTGATGATAATAACGTGTCTTCGTGCATTTAAAAACATTAAAATAAAATATAATAATCATGATTCAGTAAGATTAGATACAACAAAAATTTTACTTACAATTCAGTACGCTAATTTAATATACCAAGTTAACCGTCCCATCTCATTAATCACACATTTAATCAATTTAATCTTTGGAGAATCTGAGAGTTCCACGATTAGAAACAAAGTTCACTGACGATGCACAATGCACAACAGACAATGTTTCTGTCTGCAGCACTGGTGGTTAAGTACGCCAAATTAGAGATGGTGTTTTGGTAATAAATTATGTCTACGTACCATTCACCATTACGTTTTATTAATTAATGATTACACTTTACTCTCACAGTTGCAGCATTAATTGTAAAAATCACCTGTTAAACTATTTATTTTGGCTCATACTGTCCTGTAGAGCATAGCGCATTTTTACAATTTCTTAAAAATTACAAATTAATATTTGGTTTGTTGCGTTGATGGTATTGCTAGTGCAGGATTACGTACATGACGTAAAAAGTAACGACATTAACAATTGTTTTAAACAATAACGTAGATAATTTAACTTACCGTTAACGGCGGTAAATATTTTATTTTTAAAATCATAAAATATATATGGAAGGATTTAAATAAGTTTCGGAGATCATAGGTGAAAGGTGAATTTAACAAAAGGAGACAAAAATAGAGCTAAAACATTTTTATCGCGGGGTAGTCACCCGCGACCATTTCGTTAAAATAAAATCCATATTTAGTTTGTAAAAAAATAGCGAAACCGTTAAGGTTCGGTGTATAATGAATGAGGTTATCTATAAAAAATAATTTACAACGAACAACTTAGATATAAATTTAGTACACAAAAGTGTAAACAAGACGATTATTAGAAAGAACATCATATTATATAGTGTAATATCATGCAGTCAATTGAATATAGTATGTAATTAATAAATTACACCATGTCAAAATTGTAAAATTTAGTACGAACATGCGTTACACAAATATGATATGATTTTAAAAAAATACTGAAAGAGCCAATGAAAATTAGAGTAGGAAACGAATGTAGACGCGTCGTTAGTATAATGTACACACCGGAAGAACATCTGCAACTGTTACTTCGTATGTACTGAAATGAAATCGTCTGATAAGGTGTCACTTGTGGGTCACTCGACGCAAATCAGTAGCAAGAGGGTTATGTCTTTATATCTGTTCATGACGCTATTTAGTGGATAGTCAAGCGCTGAACTACACAGCACCACCACTGCTACTGGTACTCGCACTATCTCTGTCTTTTTCTTTATTGTTGCATAGAACGTTGTTATTATTATTGTGGCTGACTGGGGATATATTGCTGGGCACAGTTTGTGTTCGAACTGGTATGGGTCGGTGAAGGGCGGAAGGCGAATTGGAAGACATTGCTGAGGTCAACTTGCTCAGAATTGCGGGTCTAGGTCGTTGGTGTTTGCTGGAACTTCGACGCCGCCGCACTACCTTAATCTTTTTAGCGGCCGGATGTAAATGTCTCGGGGTGGTAATTGAGGAAGACGAAGAAGCCTTGGATCTCGTGGAAGCTGCAGAAGTGGAACTGAGGGATGAGCTAGACGCGCAAGATGAGTCCGATGCCTCTGAATCTGAAGAACCAGGGACTCGCTTTGGGCTTTGTTCAACAACTTCGTTTACACCGGCCTCGTCAACGTCTTCCTCGTCATTTTCATCAGAGCTACCTTCTCTTTCTCCATCTACTTCATCATCATTGGAATCATCTTGTTCATTTTGCCCGATAGGGACATTATTAGCCTTTTCTCTCATTTGATCATCATCTCCTTCATCATCCTCCACATCCTCTTCATCTTCATCCTCTTCTTCTTCTGCTTCATCATCATCGTCTTCCTCGCTTGCGCTTATTAATTTGCGAATGCTGCCTTCGTCTTCCTCCTCTTCGTCCTCATCATCTTCCTCCTCCTCTTCGTCATCCTCATCGTCTTCTTCTTCTTCAACTTCATCTTCATCCTCGTTACCAGACTCAGCTTCAGAGTAAGAGTTGATGTCATGGTCACCTCCACTTCTGTATACGGAAAAGCTGTCTGCCTTTCTCAGGGATGAGTGGTGATGATGATGATGGTGGTGGTGATGATGCAAGGACCCCCCTCCACCGATCACTAAACTGTTATTGTTATGGACAGCTGCATTTGGGTTGTGTATAGAATTAGCAGCATGTATGGCTGCACCACGCTTTGGTCTTTTCTTTGCACTAGAAGGACGATGATTAGTACCACCTTGATGTCGCAGAGGGCTCAACGCATCCGACGAGATTCCATTTACTGGATGTCCACTAATTAAGATCTTTCGCTTTTCTAAGGACGTTCCACTTACTGCAGAATTAAGAACTGGTCCATTAAGGTCACTATTGATGGATCTTTTCCGTCGTCCCACTGCAGCAGCAGGGCCCTTCAGTTTACGAACCGGACTAGTATTTATGGAATTACGAGCAGCATTGAGATTCTGTAGTAGAGCAGATCCCCTTACGGTGGAGTTCCGCCTCACAACTCGAGTATTAGCACCAGCACTACCTCCAAGGCGACTGGAGGGAGAACACACTTCACTTATTTCCTCGTCTTGGTCTTCTGCTTCAAGAATAACCCTTCTACGAGCTGTTGTTCTGTTGGCACCAAGAGGACTTTGTTGTTGTTTAGAAACACGAGAAGTAACACGATCTTCACATACAATTGACTTTGCTGCCGCTTCCATACTCTTTGGACTTCCGGAATCGGCTCTGTTAATGTTGCTAACACAATTAACTACTTTAACTGTCCGCTCACGTGGAGGTCTGCCTCTCCCACGGGGTCTTACAACAAGCTTTGATTTAGTGGTAGGACTGGTTTGTCGTATGAGTTGTGATTTTGGAACTATCGGCGGAGATCTTTCACTTGGACTTATTTGGCGATTTAAAGCTCTGCGCATCATATGCATTTGGTGAGGTTTAAGTGGGGAACCTAGTATAGGGCTCGGCTCCCTGATGTTAGGTCTCCCCTTACTGACTACTTGGTGCTGCCTTCCTGGAGAACTGAGTACTGGGCTAACTTGTCTATGAAGAATACCACCTCCTCTCGCCGGTTGCGATTTTAAGGCAGAGCTCAGAATTGGACTGGCGTGACGGCTACTCCGACTCGACTTAGGAGGAGAAACACTACGACCGCTAGGACTACCATGTCTACTGGACCCTGAAAGTTCTTTTTCAGGGCTTTTGTTGGAATGTTGAAGACGGGCCTGTTTTTGCAAATTATCCACTCGGGCACTGCGTCGGAGAGTAGTGCGTCTGAGCAATCGCCTTCCCTTTGGCGGTCGACCACGAAATCCACTACCACCACCCCGCCTTGCGACTTGTGGCGAAGATGACTGAGCAGCAGATTGTCTCAAAGGAGATATATTACCTCCGCGGGATGACGTTCTTAGGAGGGTTGCTCCTCTTCCGCCCCTTTGATTTAAGAACTTTGGAGGTCTACCTCGTCCACGTGGTAACGAAAAAACTCGTGAAGTGGTGGACTGTGGGCTGTGGCGAATCTGATAGCTAATGTTCGCCACAGCGGTAGAAGAGGACGATATAGCACGCAATTCAACAACTGACTCAGAAGATCTAGACAAACGTCGCGATAAACGCGCACTGGAAAGAGGCGAACTTGGATTTTTTGGATGCTGGACATGTGACTGCTGAAACTCAATATGATCAGTGGAGCGAAGTCTTCTTCTAATGTTGGAATAGTTGGAACTACTAGCACCACTTTCGAGTCCATCATCCCCAACGTCGCTGCTGTCCACTGTGTCTCCTCCAAACAGAGATGGAGAGGGGGCGACATCATCTTCATCCATGCTACTGACATCCCTAGCACCACCAACATCTTCATCCTCACCATCCTCTTGTCGCTTTTGTTTCTTCTTCAGTCTATAGATTTCTTTTTTTATGCGGTCAAATTTTTTTCTTCTGAACGTGGCATTCGAAAGGTTCAAGCTTTTATCCAGAATATCTTGTAAGACCTGTATGTGCTCCTCAAAGCTCAACTCAAAACGTCCCTTATCGTCGAACACTAGGTCAATGTTGCCCGATAGCTCCACGTCATTTACCCTTTCAGGTTTGGCAAAATACTGTACTGGGGGTATTTCGGACATAATTCCACCAGGCAGAAAGCCAATGCGTTCGTACACACGTTGTGCCTCTCGAAACGCAACACCGCCTAGTGCCTCCATTTTAATAGCAGCCCGGTAAAACGGAGTGTCTCTCGAATTATACAACATACAGTTATCTATCATCAACTGGAAATCTGCCTGCAGATCATCTATTGTTTCGTATGCAAACTCAAATATTTTCTTCTTCATTGTTTGCAAGTCCATGGGATTCTTGACTACACTGAGGTAGTCTGGTACGAGCTCAGGGTTAACGGGTTGAGTGAAAATGAACTGCACGTCTTTTGTAACTAGATCGTCTATAATACTGGCTAGGAAGTGATTGAATGGCTGGATTTTCATGTCCCATTCACGACATGTAATGTAGATTTGCTCTCGCTTGATTTTTTCCCGTTTACGGGTCAGCTCACAAAGGAGACGTCCTTTCTCTAGGTCTTGACGTACTCGCAATGTGTCCGCATAATTTTTAATGCTCGTATCACCCTACAAACACGTGTTAATGTTATTTTCATCATTATTTGCGCTTATACTGTACAAGTTGTACATACATATATGAAAGTTTTGCTGAATCAAATCTAAGCATACCTGAGAGGCATCTACCCTACGACTAGACTTGCTGGACGAGCTGGCAGTATTTGTTATCTGAAGTCGCCGTAGCAAAGGTACTCCATTACGAGAACTTCTCTTTAGCTTCCAGTAGGCCATCACATTTACCATAAAGGGGTCCTTGCGACGGATATTAAACGTACTGGATATCTGCGCCACTATGTCTGGAGTTATTGTGGGCACTAAGACCACAGGGGGAGCACAGCGTTTCTCGGCCAGCATCTTCCGAACATGTTTCAGACGCTGATGTTCCGTTGAAGAATCTGTTTCTCGTTCCTGCAGACATAAAAATATACTCCTAATAACAGTGAAGGCCAAGATGGATTTTACAATTTAATTGAACTGAGCTTACAGCTATGAAGTCTGCAGGTGCGTGAGTATTACAGTAAGCAGTTTTCTTCACGCCTGTCACTCCTCTATGATCACTCACGGTTTGCATACGCATGCACAGTCCTGCTTGTTGGGCACAAGTAACGTGAAACGCTACAAAGGAAACAAAATTAAATAAGTCAGTACTGCTTTTAAATTCAAGTAAAAATAAATAAACTGAATAATTGAATAGCTTTCAAAGTACCTGTGTAGCAGTTACTCTTGAAGCACTGAATGCATGCTCCTCTGCTTTTTTGCTTACATATGAAACATGTAAGTCTCCAACGGGCTGGGGGTATGGTGCCTATGTTATCGATAGGCTCAAGGAACACCTAAATTATAAATATGAAATTTGAATTTGAACATGATTTCTCTTGTAGTCATTTCCTTGGAATGTTTTGGAATAACAAATGCCAAGAGGCTGTTGTACTCACCGTGTCTGATCCATTCCCGAGCTCATGTAGAAGCTTTCCTTCTCCAGCTTATCTAGAATTTCTTCCATCACCTCTGGAGAAATGGACGGAAGCTTTTCCTTCACTCGTTTTTCATTCACGATTTCCAGCCAAGCAAGGTCTTCCTCATCCAAATCGTATTCAACAATTTCGGCAAGCTCCTCGGATGTACGTTCAATATATCGGATGTAAGCTCCGTTCGGGCGCGGAGGAGCATCATCCAATTTGTAATCATCTAATATTTTTACCACTGCTTCTGGTAATCTTTTCTCTTCTTTAGATTGCTGTAGTTTAATGAATTTGCGGCCCTTGGGTGTTTCTCCATTTTTACTACCATCCCGCTGTTGACTATTTTGTATCTTTTTCAGACTACGACTAAGTAGCTTTCCGCGACGGCCAGTCTTTCCAGTTGGGGTACTACTGCTGCTGCAGGGTATAGTGTCGGGAGTCTGGTTAGAAGTACTATGGTCCAGATATCCAGTTTCCCCCTCTCTTCCGTCAGTTACTTCATTCTCTAAGTCTTCCTATGAATCAACAAAGCAAATTAACTGTATTTACTGACCTAACTAATCCAAACTAGTCTAGTAGAGCAAAATCTAACATATAACATAACACTAAACTGAGATAGTTAAATAGCTGAAAGTCTCTAACGAAGATAAAATAGACAAAGTGGGGATACCTAACAAATAAACCCGGATTTAGATATTACACGCCTTAATTTAACTTTATACTTACTTTCGCAAAACATTCTATTTCCTGGTGTATATCAACTTGATCCGTCACTCCATCAATTTCAATTTCAACGATGTTTGGAGGGAGGGTAACCACCGGTGGACTTGTGTCCACCGGTGAACTCTTTAATAAATTCGATGGCATTGTACACCACCGAAATTCTCCCCCACGAACTTCACTTTATCGGATAAAAATAAAACAAGACACCACGAGATAGCCAGTTAACACTTCAAAATAATTTAACATACTAGTACTTAGCATAAAAGTACCAACACGACCACGTAGCAACAAATAACGCATGCCAACAACTCCACGTTAGCTAGTACAAACGAATTTAAAACTATTTTTTAAAGTTATTTCTAAAAACTAAACCTTTATCACTTGATCATCTGTTCATTAATTTTCTTTCAAGAAACGTCACTTCAATGTAATTTCTGCAGCTATCAGTGGCTGTAACCCAGTCCAGGGAAAATTTGCTAAAAGTGACCTTATGGTTTGTCAGACCCTTTTATGAGCACTTCAACAGTCAGTTACATACAATCAGATTTCATCCCATATTAAATGCTTAATGTTTCTTGAAAGGTTGGGGTCAGAGTAGGACCCACGGGATTTCAGGGGACTGTTAGGCATCGGTGTCCGAGGTATTTGACGACTTTTGCCTTCCTTATACAACTCTGTCATCCCTGCGAAAGTTCATTGACAGTGCAATTATACCAATTGGTCAACATTCCTGCACATAGCCTGCAATAAACCAAACACGACAATCAATCATTAACTTTCATTTAACATTCAAATGCCAACAGAAATCGAAAAATTCAAATGTCTACATTTCAACAACTTTCAAACTGCGCAGCATTTGTTGATATGTTATTTACGAGTGGCGGGTTTCAAACTCTTTTCAATAATTTCCAACTAACCTCAAAACTTAGTAACGGCTTTTAAACTATCCTTCAGAAATGAGTGAAAATGTGCAAATAGTGCTGCAGATTCTGATTTGTTTTCTTTTCACTAAATTATTTTCACCACCAAAAAGCGAAAAGACGATGAGAATGATGTGAGCGAGAGAGATATAAATATATTTAATATTATAGTGCTATATACTTGGACACAAGCTTACAAGTCCGTGTATGTCTGTTGTACATAGGGTTTTACACGGCAAATACTAGTAAGCGTGTATATAGCAACATCCGTACCTACATACATATTATGATGCATTTAGTTACAGAGAGAGAGGCTAAATGGAGAGGAAGAGATGCGATTCTTTTACATCTTTTCTGTCTTTTTGGCATACATAATACATATATGCTACAGTAAAAAGGATTGTGCTCGATAATATATATAAAAGTTTTGTTGTATGCCTTCAAGTTGTTGTGGTTGTTGGTTGTGCAGGGTCAGTACTATGTGTAGTAGTACTACTATACAGTCAGGCAGTCAAAAAACACAAAACAGAGCCACTACTATTAGTTTTCATGTACATATATGTAATTTCGATCCTTATGAGTGGAAGTCACCTGAGAGAGCGGGCACTGGGCACAATCTTGAGCGGACTAGCAAAAGATGGCGATAACTAAAAACACGTACGCCTTTCATCTCCCTCTCCTCCTTGTTCACCATGATTGCTTTATGACTTGACCCTACTGTTATTATTATATCCATTAGCGTTTGATTGCCCTCTATTCCTTATTGTGCGTTACTGTAAAGTCACCTAATGTATCGTTACTATTTAAAGTAGCTCCTGCACTGCTTTTTTTTAATTGAGTTTTTAATAGCCAATGAATGAATATACTAAAAGCGCATGTATAAAAAAGTGAATAATTTTATTAGATTTATTTCGGAGTCAGAAAATTGCATATTCATCATTTTTAAAACCTAAGAAACTATTGCAATCAATAAATGCAATAAACAATTCCTGAAATTCATTAAAATGATAAATTAAGAATTTCACGTTTAAAAATAGTATACTATTTTTTTTCTACCAACACAATTCCGTAAAATGGAGCGAATGATTTTGGGGCACTGTGAGATTTATGTGTGTGCATAAGAAACTAGAACAAACGAAGAAAATGTTTGCCTTCTCCTCAAACATGTCAATTTAACAAACGCAATGTATGTATTTACATTGTGCGTATCTAGCCCCTTATGTTGATGATGAGGTAAAAGGTAGTTTTCGGCCGTCAGGCCGCAAAAAAATTGACAACTCACAATAGTCACAATACAGAGAATGCAATGCACTTTTACGTGTATATGTGTTTGTGAATCTGTTGTGTATTCCCCGTTCGCATCTTTAGAATGAATCTTTTTTGGTTTAATGCAACGCAGCGCTCTTCATGCCTATCATGCTGCATATATATGTACGGACTCTATTAAGAATGTCTTCCTTTACCAACTATCTCCACCTCCACCACCAACATTGTAGTATAAAGTGTAAAGTCAAGAAGAAGAATTCAATACATATTTAATAATTACGTTTGTTATATTGCATATAACGTACTTACTACTTACGGTCAGATTAGCAGAGGAACACGTAACAATAAGCATACAATCAAATCAGTCAGTATATATACAACGACGTTGTCAATTTTATCGTTGTCATCACTTGGCAAAAACAACACAAACTTTCTCGAGCATCTTATCAACCGGCTCCTGATACTGATAGTTAATTAATATACAAGTATAACCATATTGTGGGACACCTACTAGGTAAATTGCAATATTTTAATGGTTAATAGTTATTAAGATTGGTTCTTACAGTTTGGATTAGTTGATTTATTTCAAAAGACGACGTTAATTTTTGTGAACAGGTGCATTTCATAAACAGCTGAGGGGTCAGAACGGCAGCAGTGAGCTTGGAGGTTACTTGTAGCCGCTCACTTGCAGAGCTTCCTTGTATTGGCGAAAGTGGTATTGCTTCATCAGAGGAGGTATCAGGAGTAAGTCCATTCTCCGCCCAACAGAAGAGTATGTTGTTTTATAAAATTTTCAGTATTTCCTTTTATAACATTTTCGATTATTAGTCTGAGTATTTTTACTAATTTGCAATTCATTTTTACCAAGCTATATTTCAAGCATAGTGCAATGCGTGTCGAATATATAAATAAATAAACGTTAAATAATGATTAATACGCGTAATCAGATTATTGCTTGCAGCATGTTTGAAATTGAAGTTTGAGAATGACAAATGAAATGGAATGCTAGTGATTAGATTTATTATAACAAGGGGGCGAAGTTGAGACAGAAAAAACGCAATAAGTTATCATTGCTATTTCGAATTTATATATTCAATGAACTTTCACTTGTAAATTGATTTCAAAGTGGTTTTTCGCATTGCATAACGTTTTAGTCTTAGTCCTACATTTGCGCTGAAGCAAGTTAAAACAATGTAAAGCCACTGCCCATGATCAACTGCCACGTTGCATGCTGCTAAATGTTTCGGTGGTGCAAAAACTTTACGTTCACTTACGTACTTATGAAAAGTTGTTATTTCCTTAACATGAATTTCGATTACAATGCTTCTTTCTGTCTTTCGTTTGTGTGATTTTTATCAGTTTGTTCATGTATGTTTTCGCATGTGATACAGTCCACCATTCAGATTCTGAGCTTCAAACATTCCTATACCAGCATTGGAGCTCTTTTTTCTGATGACAGAACTGACCACTCATCAACGCTCTGACGCCAACGGTCAACAGGAACGAGTACATCTGTTGGATTCCATTGTTTCATATCCTGTTGGTTTTTACAACAATTTTGTTTTTTTTCTTGCTTGTACTTTGGTCAATAATGTAGTGTAGTAATCAATTAACCCAAGTAGGTCTTTCACGTTGCTTATACGCATTAGGTCTTTCACGTTGCTAAGCAAAAGTTCAAATACTGGAAGGGGGTTTAAAGGTAACGGCTGTTTGGTGTTGGTATTGGAGAAACCTGATATTTGTGCTAATACATGTCGTGGTAACGCGACCGTCTCCTGATTACTTATCACTGTAGATAGTACTTATGTGTGTAGATAGAATATTTTCATGAAGTAACATGGTATAATACTTTTGGTACAATGGTTTAAAATCTTTTATGTATTTTAAAACGCGAACAAACCGTATTTACACTCGTCGTTTATATCAACCCCTCATTTTGTTGTTCTACTTACAGGATCAAAATTTAACTTTATTACTTGCCGTGAGCCGACCAATGTCGTCGTCAACGACTTTCACTGTGGCCACCGTTGATACCGGCCATGAAGATATGATTGTGAGTTATAGACCTTCATAATGCCTTTAGCTAAAGTCAATTATTATGTTTAATACGTAAATGTGCTTGTTGATTTGAAACAGCATGATGCCCAAATGGACTTTTTGGGAACAAAATTGGCTACCTGCTCTTGTGATAAGACTGTCCGCGTCTTCGATGTTAACATCAATCTTGGCAGTCAAACTTTTGTTGCGGAGTTGAAAGGACATGAAGGGCCTGTGAGCGAATTCGTCTATTCAAAATCAGTATTAAATGAGAAGGATTGTGGTACTAATAGTTACGAATGTGGTTGTTAAACTAGGTTTGGCAAGTGGCTTGGGCTCATCCCCGCTATGACACGTTGTTGGCTTCCTGCTCATATGATCGTAAGGTGATCATTTGGAAAGAATCTACAGAGATTAAGCCGGATGGCAAAAAGGTGGTGAAATGGGATCGATCTTTTGTCTACGAAGGCCATGACTCATCTGTAAACAGTGTATGCTGGGCACCTCCAGAATGGGGTCTTATGCTGGCTTGTGGTAGCTCTGACAATAGTATCACGGTTTTGTCATGGGTTAATGACCGTTGGGCTGCTCACAAAATTCCAAATGCTCACACGGTAGGACATTTAAGTTACTTAACGTTGACAATTAGCATTAACTATAAGCTACCAGAAATAAATAAATAGATAAAGTATTAAATGAACATAATTATTTGCTAATAGCTTGGGTGTAACGCGGTTTCCTGGGCACCAGCTCAGGCGCCATCATTCGACAAGACAAATGAGGTGCAAGCAGTTAAGCGATTTGCGTCCGGAGGATGTGATAACCTGGTTAAAATTTGGCGTTTGTTGTAAGTTTTAATTTAACTGTAAAACAGTTTTCTTTGATTGGATATCATATGAGTCTAAACTGTATTGAAACCGCTGTTCTTGTATCTTTTTAGGGAAGAAAATGATCAATGGGTTGAAGAAGTTAAGTTAGAAGGTCATTCCGACTGGGTTCGTGATGTGGCGTGGTCACCAGCAGCTGGCCTTACCAAAATGAAAATCGCTTCCTCCTCACAAGATCGCCGAGTTATCATTTGGACTAATAAGGAAAGCGACGGAATAAGCTGGACACCAGAGCCTCTTCATGTTTTTGATGATGTTGTGTGGCACGTAAGCTGGAATTTCGTAGGGGATGTGCTGGCCGTTTCGGGTGGTGATAATCAAGTTAGTGCATACTTATTGAATCTTTGAAAGCATTTACTAAAACATTCAAATAGTATCTGATACTTTAACATGCATAAATTACTTCTTCAAATTGCAGGTTAGCCTTTGGAAAAAGAGGGAAACAGAGAGCTGGGAGTGTATCAGTGACTCATCCAAATCTTGTATCCAAAGTGAACAGAGAACTTTATAAAAGTGGGCTTACAAGTAGTCGCATAGCGTCATGTAGTACCGCTTTAACTTGCATATTAGTAAATACAACTTGTGTTTATTATTCCGTCTTTTAATTATATTAATTGTGAGTCTATTTAATTATCTATGTATATCTTTACTATTCTCTTGTACATTATCACCAAAGCTAATGTATTAGATCTACCTCTATATTGTCTCATACCTGCATATCATCTGTTTGGTATGGCGTTTAAATGTATTTGTGAGGAGTTTTCTCAAGCCGATTTTCTTGATAGAATTAATAATTTTGTCCCTATTTCGAATTTGTTTTGTATAATTAGTACTTCATTAATTGATACACTTCCTGCTACAGAGTATTGGAAAAACAAAAATTGGAACTAAACTTCATCGCAGTAGAACTACGCCCACATGCTGAGACATAAATCATCGTGTAATTCATTATCGATGAAGCAAAATCGAGCTGTTGTAAAAAAGCATTCGTGAAAAATAAACCAATTACATTATATAAGTGCACATAGCTACAGTTCAGCGTATATGACATTCCTTGAGCATCATCATTGCCATGATGCGCTATGCATATATTCGTAATTTATTTACCTACAAAAAATACTATTATTAATCATTCCCTGTACATTTTCATTAACCTTTCCGAACAAATCATTTTCATTATTGTCCAGTATTGCTACTTGTGCACTAATGCATAGTGCAGACGGAGTATAAGTCAGTTTTTGCAATGCAACCTCCAGCGCTAGTTATGCAAGGTTGGTGGCGGCATTGGTTGCCATGGCAATGGTCGGAGTACACAGTTTGCTGGATGCCAACATATATGTATGTATGCTGCGTTTGCTAAACCCGGATGCATATATGTCAAACGTATTTTTGTATCATCATCACACCGATATTTATTTTAAGCCACTGTGAATTATATGAATTGGTGTGTACGAAAAGTCATTATATATTATGTAAGTAAACGAATTAAGTGCGTCACGATTCAAGAGAAACATGCATGTCAAGAAGATAAGTGGCTAGTAGAAATGGTTCGCTTGTGGATCATTTATGTGGAGAATCTGTTTACTAACAAGCTAAACTAGTACATAACCATTGTTTAGGAAAATTACTTTGACTCGATTGGAGAGATATACTACATATCTTTGTGAATCAGGAGGAGGGTGTCATGGGCTTATTTGATAAAATAGTTGGCCTTTTGGGCCTTCGTCGAAAGGAGGTGAATGTGTTAGTAGTAGGATTAGATAATAGTGGAAAATCCACCCTCCTAAACCATTTTAAAACGGAAGAAACAAAATCCAACGAGATTGTGCCAACTATTGGTTTCAACGTAGAAAAATTTCAGAGTGAGTAGACATACATGTATATAATACCAAATCTCACAATACGTTCTCGATTTTATATGTAAAATTACGTAAATTGATAAGCATGAATTGAAAATTTCTGCGGCTTCAGATAAAAACGTGGGGTTCACAGCCTTTGACATGTCCGGACAAGGTAGATACCGAAGTTTATGGGAGCACTATTATCGAGACTGTCAAGGGATCATTTTTGTGATAGACTCCAGCGACAAGTAAGTTTGATACTTTAACCTCAGCTACTTTAAATAACAATAATTTGCCAACTTTACGTACATTTGTAGGCTTCGTTTTGTCGTGGCCAAGGACGAATTGGACACACTCCTTCAGCATCCCGACATTTCCAATCGACGAATTCCCGTCTTGTTCTTTGCCAACAAAATGGATGTAAAGGAGGCTATGTCTGCTGTAAAAATTTCTGCTGCTCTGGGTCTCGACAGAATATCAAACAAGCCGTGGCATATATGTGCAAGTAATGCAGTAACTGGTGAGGGCCTTCAAGAAGGTGTGGAGTGGCTAACAGGCCAAATTTGGGAATACGTTGATCGCCGCCGATGAACGATGAAGAATAAAAAACATTTTATACCATGTGAATATTCACTATGTGTATCAATGTAAAATGCTAACCGCCATGTTTGACTATACAATACTTCCTAATACATGTCCCTATAGTCTTGATATTATTATTATGAATAGTGTTATAATGAATTGAATCAGCTCCAAGTTTCAAATTAAATTACAAGAAAGTACTTAAAGCTATCTAATTTCAAAAGCCGTGAATTTTAAATGAAGTGTCGTATTTATTCTTCTGACTGTTGAATTCTTTTTTTAATTCGTTTTATTTCTTTTTTGAGAAAACATCAAGATCACGTAATAACAACAACTTTCTGCAGTAATAATAATTACTCAACTGTCATGATTATAATTGGTAGTAGAACATGCATTCACAGATTATAAATAAATAATAATAGTAATATAAACGTTGAAAAATGGAGATCTTAAATGGAGACAACATCTTTTAACATCTGCCAATACACCGACGTCTTATGCTACAGGATCATCGTCTTCATCACCTTGGGCTGGGCGATTTGATTTACTGCCGATAGGACGCGCGTAAAACTCACTCTCAGGCTCCGTGGACTGGGAGTGATCCGTCTTTCGCTTTTGACCACGAGCAGTTTCATTTGGCTGATACTGCTGATCATACCGACCTTGGCTTCTCTCTTGGTGCTGCTCGTGGCGACTACTCCCATGGCTTTGGTACGAGCTGCCAGCTTGCTGGTGGTGAGATCTTTGCTGATAGCGATAATGCTCCTGCGAACGATCACCTGACCTACTGTTATTTCGATAATTATTCATTCCGTGATGGCCTCTTCCGTAAGTTCCACCCTGGGACTGCCCTTGGTGGCTGGAATACTGGTTACCGCGGTTACCTCCAGCATTGCCATACTTCCGGGGTGCATACCCAAGCACAATTGGCGGATCTTTAATTTCAACATCGTCCCTAAATGCTGGATCAGCGTCTGTGTACCGCCCCGCAATTTCTGGAACTGTGGCACAATATGCCAAGAATTCTTCATCGGTGGCCCACAGCCCATCAGTTGTAGTAGCAGTAGTAGTAGCAGTACCAGTTGCAGCAACCGTACTTGCTCCAGAGTCGTCATCCGTTTGACGATCAGTTTCTGATTCCGCGGATGCGGATGTAGAAGACTCAGACGTAGACTCTTCGGAGAGTCGAGGCTCCTTAATCTGGGTTGGGTTCATGGTTGATATCTGATAAGATATTCAATCTGAAACAAACGATTAGTTAATTTCAATAAGAAATCCATCCAACATATTCAACATTACTTGTTCATTTGGGTAACTTAGTTCCTTACCAACAACTCCACGTGAGTGATCCAAACTGACTAGTTGAATGCTACACAAACAAACAGGTATGGCTAAAATTAGTTAATTAATTAAAACCAAAATAACACAACAATGACAGGAATGCACTAGAGGACTTCATCACGCACGAAAATATTGTCAACTGAACAGTTGACTAGCCCCTGGACAGCCAAGACTTTGAAATTTAAATGTTTTGAATTCCGTGACAAATGTGGGGGCAATATGACGACAAGACAGCTGGTCAACTGCAAAGCGAACAAAGTTTTAGCGTTGTTGTACTGAAATACATTGTCAAGCATCTAGGTATTAGCATGCAAGCTACACAATGCTGTGGTGTGGTATAAGTTAGTGGTGACCATGAATGATGATGATGATAGTGAGCCACAACATTGCACCAGAACCATGCATGATGCAAAGCCACTACTCTACCACACAGCATTATTGTTTCAAATGCAAGCCCAACAGATGATCACCTAAGTCAGGGTAGAGGGATGGGTATCTGACGAGATGTCTTTACTAAAACTATAACGCTATTTTTTTGTAAATTTAAAATTTTAGTTATTAGCACATTTTATTTTAATAGAGATAATAGAGGAGTTTGATTGGAGATTGACAGAAATTTATTTGCAGAAGTTAAAGTTAGCAGTTGAATTTATTTGAGAAGAAAAATGAGTAGAGAAGGGTCTGACGGCGACAGAGACTCATGCACCATTTACAAGTTCACGAGGGGAGATGTTGATGCGGTGAACGTGGCCAATTGGTATGGCAGTTTTAAAGCGTTGACTCCCAAAACGATTCTATTGCCAATACCTCCAGAAGTGTTGAAATATTTGAAATCTGATGGGATGGTAATGCCACAGAATACTCATACTACGGCGCACTTAAACTTGAAAAAGGGTTCGGGAACCGCAGACACTGAAAAGAGCAATGAGGAGCAGGAGGAGGATAACGACGACGATAATGGCAGCTGGGCGTCTATTTCAGATAATGAAGAGGAACCTGGTATTCCATCCGAGTTCTTG
This sequence comes from Zhuqinia jingwanae, assembly GCA_027744095.1. Lineage (NCBI taxonomy): Eukaryota > Metazoa > Arthropoda > Collembola > Entomobryomorpha > Paronellidae > Zhuqinia > Zhuqinia jingwanae. Next base: position 9,070 of record JAHZNC010006608.1, on the reverse strand, counting down.
CAAAAGATAAGTCGTTCACAGAGAAGTGGTAGGCGAGGTGAAAGTTCAGGGTTTGTGGAAGAAGAAGAGTTTGGGGAAGTGGGTGATAATGATTGGGAACGAAGGAGTGTTTCCAGTGAATCTTCAGATGAGGTACAAAAGAAGAGTGTGATGGCAGTTGAAAAGTTTCATGAGTTTGATTCGTTACTGGATTCATCTATCAGGGAGTTGGGAGGTGCTGTTGTTCCAAAGATTAACCGCAAGTCCCCCAGAGTAAGTAGTAGCACTACAAGGAAAACTCTAAAATTGTTTTAATAATAATCAATTATTAATAGTTTTAATTTTGTTATTTTTTTCCTGTAAGGACGCGACATGGATCGGTTTTAATAGATCACTCAAATGTTATAATCCAGGTGATATCTACTTGCTTCTAAAAACATCTGACGTGGTCTCTCATCTTTTAGAGGACCCTTATAGGGAGTGCCCCGTGACTGACGATTACGCTGCAGCAACAGGAACTTCTCGAGGCACTGCAGCAAGTTTTGCATCTACAAGCAGAACCTGTACTTCTCCATATATCCTTGTTCTCAAACAGTGGAATGATTCGTGGGGACCAGAAATGGAGTTTAGGTGCTTTATATGTGCTAACCAGCTCATAGGTATGCGTGTAGAATTTTATTCACAGCTTAACTTTAGCGTTGAAAAAATTAATACATAAATTAGAGTTCACTAAGAAGTCGCTATTCTGAATTTTTAAAAAATTGCATTTGAAACAAGGATATTTGTTCACTTTATTTACACAGCAATTTGCCAGCGGGACTTGGACACATGCTACTCTTCCATAGTCAAACGCAAGGACAAACTTCTTCTCAACATCCAAAACTTTTTCCTCAAGAATATTCACGACCAGTTTCCAGTAGAATATTGTAAGGGAAGTTAATTTGAGCTTATGAGCTGGATCTCTTATTAATATTTGATAGCTTTGATAAATTGTTTTTCTTTTAAATACTTCCCATAGACACAATGGATATTGTTTGTCATCCCAATGGTGAGATATATGTTGTAGATTTTGACGTGTTTGGACTTTGTACCGACCCCCTTTTGTTTACTTACCAAGAGCTTCAGTCAGTATATGAAGATATGATAAATCCTGGTGAAACCACTGACAACAAAAGATCGACTGAGTCACCTCGTCATCGCAATTCTTTCGGCCAACCCTGCCTACGCTTCCTTACAGAAAGTAGAAACTTTCGTGCAAGAAAAACCACAGGGCAGTCAACCCTTGCGAATGACGTGATGACATATATTAGAGAAAGTGTCTCTACTAGAAAGTGAGTTAATGAATTTACCACGTGTCTTGCCACTATACTATCTAAGTACGTAATATTTACTTAACATGTCTGTAAGGCAACTAGTCGTGCAGTCAAGTAATAGCGAGCTATCAAGTTTGAAGTTTAAGTCGTGCACGACTCGTAATGCTAAAGCAAGCAAGGAAAAGTTTTAATCTATCGTATTGTTAATATAAAATTGTACATTTCTAGAAAGTTGTTATAAAAACTATGTCACTGTGCTTTACAAGTTTTATTTTGATGAATACATATTTACATGGTTTTGTTTATGATTTATTATTTACATCGATTTTATTACTCAGTTGCACAAGTTTTTAATGAAAAACGGAAAGTTTGTCGTTTTCTTGATGGTATTTTCTTGGATCTGGTGAGACAGCGCAGTAGTTCAATAGAATAATATTGTATACATTATACATACGTATTCGCAGTAGTTGGGTTTGTGTAAATACATTTAACAACAAAAGTTGGCTTATTAGTGTATGCTTTCCAGATATACATAGATCGCAGTTGCCGGTGATAATTGTTAAATGTCTAGTTTGAAGAAACCAAGTGATACATTGTATTCATGTAAACTTGTGCAAATAACTTGATATGATTTCTTATTGTGTCATTAACAAACTATGCGCATCGCAAAATCGCAAAATAAAACAAAAGACAACAAATATAATGAAAAAAACTGGATTGAAAATGGTAAAATATCTATTCGTGCCAAGCTTTCGAGTAAATCCATAGATAAAATATTAGAAAATAGACGATCGTAGTGTAGATTTGAAATAGAATTGAAACGAGAGACTACTTGTTATGTCCTGGCCATTGTCTCTATCAAAAACGATTTCATTGATTTCTCCGCGATATATGGTACAAATCACAGTGATCACCATTGAAAAGCTGTCAGTGTCAACCTATTTTCCAAGCTATTTTAGCGCAATTTTTTTTTTGCTAATTTGTCTTATATCAACTTGAACTTCACTCGTGAATCACGAGTCGTGATTAACTCAACTAGAACTTTTTATAGGCATTGCATAGATAGTATAAAACTCAAATAAGCAAGGAACAATTTTCAAAATACAGCCGTTGGCAGTAAGAACGGTTGAAACAAGATAATTACAAACCAGAAAAAAAAACTTCTTCACTTTCTCCAAAATTTATATATAATTATAATTACTAATAACGAGCTGGAAGGAGTCTATGAGTATGACTGCAGAGTATGCAGTGCATACAGTAAAGTCATCATCAATAAAATGATCTGGTCAAGGAGAACATTTGTCAAAAAAGCTCATGGAAACATTGAAACATTAGCCATTTCCAGTCACACCACTTTTACATAGATGCTCAGTCTATCTTCTTTATATGTCACTTAGTAAACCTAAATATTAAATACTCTTCTTCACGGTGGTTTCATAAAAGATAAAAACAAATATTGATTACTTTGTTTATTTTTTGCTAAAAACATGGACCAGACTTTTTCTCGTATATCCATAATATCTATATTTGTTATTCATTTGATTTCACAAATTCATAATATTTATTGAAAGCAAGCATGTACGCTGAAAAATTGCAGGCCAACCATACGCACATAGCAACTCTTCATCGAACACTCATCCTTGTAGCATTCAGTCCCATGGCCATGCACCAACCGAGATTTTGGTTAGTCCTGCCATGAGCTCAACGAAACCTCTCCTTCTGACCCTTGACGTGAATACTGAAGACCGTAGACGACATGAGCATGGAGATGCACACCAGTTAAATTCCAAATTACAAATTCCCGAACAAGTTACACCCCGCAGTGGAGAAAACGTGGCAGTTCCACTTTTCTACAGTTCTTTAATTTCCTGTAACCCGTCAACTGTTCCTGCCAGGGTTAACGATTTATCCTCCACGTATGTTTTCTCGTCCATTCTCAGCGCAATTCTGGACAAAAGTAATTTTTATATTCAAAGTTGAAGTAATATGCTTGGGTTCAAGGATATAAATAAAACATTAACAATAAAATAAGTTTTGTGTAAAGCATGTTACCAAACCATCATGTCATTTCAGTTACTTGCCTAATGCTACGAAAAGAATTGACGCAGAACGACGAATGCAATGATTCATTTGAGTTTTGGCGTTTCGTTTTTTACTGGAACGAAATTCGCTATGTTGAAATGAAAATTAAGGCAAATGAAACTAGGCAACAATGAATGAGTTTAAACAAATACAATATAGCAAGTGCAAGAAGAAAGATGGGCCAGGAAATAAGGAGGTCGCTTTATTTATACAAGGGTACACCACCATCCTATAGTTCATTGCAAATAAATCAAGCAAAGCTATGCATTAATCCATGTGATTATTCTGTGAGACCTTTTAATTTGTCGATTAAGCCCCCTACTACTTAGTTTACAAGACTTTTGTACAGAAAACTCCCGTCGAAAGACCATCTCTGCCCAAGCTTCCTTACAAAAAAAAGGAATATTCGTGCAATGATCCCCACAACTAGGGATGACAATATATATTAAAAAGGTGTCAGTACTAAGTAAAGTAAGAAATAAAGTAAGTAAACTATGCAAGTCACAAATGTTGCCTCTGCCTTTTGCCAGCTAACTGACTGACACTATAGAGTTTTTATTGTTATCCGTCACCAAGATAAGAACGAAATAAATAAATCAATGCACATATATGCTGTTGTCGTGCATAACTCGTAATATTGCTAAAAAGCAAGTACCGAAAAGTTATAATCTGCCGAGTTGTAAATATAATTGTACATTTCTAGAAAGTTGCAAAAACAAATTGTCACAATTATTTTCAAGTTTTTATTTTGATGAATATTTACATGGTTTTGTAAGTTTTGTTTATGATTTATTATCTCCATAGATTTTATTACTCAATTACACAAAAGTTTATTTTTAATGTAAGTAAAAAGGAACGTTTGCCGTTTTGTTGACGGAATTTTCTTGGATCCGGTGGGACAGCTCAAAGTAATAAAACGAAACGATATACGTATGCACTTAAGAATTCGCACTTAGTTGGGTGAGAGTATTTAATGTTATACATTTAACAACAACAGTAATAACAAACAAAGTTGATAAGTGAATATGTATTAATTAGCATGTAGAGTTATTTTAAACGTGATGGTAAAATTATTAATAACAGTGGATGGTAGTATGTACAGTCTTGTTCACATTCTCCGGTCTTCACAATCAGTTAATTGGTTTAAGGTTAATTGGCTACATCTAGCCGCTTCACGCACTGCCCTGACCGACAATACTGTTTACAAAAAAGTAAAAACAATTACAAACAAAATATTAAAATGCATAATAATATTTGACGTTTTTTGAAAAGTAAAATAAAAGTTTGATTAAGAAAAATAAAATGCAACTGTGAATTTTATTGTATATCATTTATTGACTACCTACCTTTTTTCGATCGCATGGTGTTCCTTCTAAGGCAGGATGAGTGCTAATGGCATGAGTTCCGTTTCCACAATATAGTATCCAACATATGTTATCAAAAGGAGGCCTATGCCGCTCAAAGTGAGGTTTATATACTGACCCCATACCTAGAGAACACTGAAAATTTGCGTCGTACTTTTCCCCCGGGAGTTTCAAGTCCGAGTCGCTTTCCAATATTGTGTCTGCACTATTACTACTGGCTATTCCTGCCAAGTCAAAACTTTTCTTGCCTCTTGTGGACACCAACTCTTCAAGACATATGGGTCGGGATATCATAAAGTTCCCTTTGCCAGTTTTTCCCCTCAGCTCAGAGGTACCGTACTTGATGAAATCCTGCAAATTGCTTGCTGAACAAGTGGACCATGTAACCTTTCCGGGACCCGTAGTAGGGGACATAATATATTTGGTAGAATCACATGATCCACTAATTCCTACGCCGTCATGTTCCATCCCTAAGCTATGACCAATCTCGTGGCTAGTTATGTACGCCGATGCAAAATTGAGACCTTCACTGATGCTGCAGGAATAATAACGGAAGCACATTGTGCCTGCCCACGCCAAGCCTGCTGTTGTCTTTATTCCTTCTTCATGTAGATCAAGGCCTGTTAGCAGGAGGGCATGGTCCCACTGTGCACTATTCACATTTTTCTCACCGGCATAGTCACAAAACGAACTCAGATATGCCTTAGCCTTACCCCCATGCGTTTTAAGGGGTGGTGGTCTTTTCTTCATAACTTCCAGATAAACTAAGCGGAAACGAAGTTCGGTTCCAAGGGAAGAATGTTGGTACATCACGTCCATCATGTTGACCATTGCTGTTGCGTACTCTTTCAACTGAGCAGTGGTGTCCACGCTAAACTTGGACCTCATCTTGTTATACAAATCTTCATCCGTGAACACAGCAATTTCTACAACTCGGGGAAGAGGTTTTGTCTGCACTGAAAGGTTCTCCACCGAGGCAGAGGAGACAGAAGACGACAATGTTTGTCGTGTTGTTGTGCTACTCGTGGTGGAACTGGTTGTAATGATACGAGCATTGCCCTTTTCCAAAGGAGTCAATAAAGTGGTCTGAACTGATGAAGAGGATCCTCCTCCGTTATTGGACTTTTTTGAGGAAGTGGATGCCACTTTCCTCGCGTTATTCACCTTGTAATCACCTGCGCGGCCAAAGAAAGGCAGGCTAGCTCCGTTGTAGAAAAACGGAGTTAAAATAGAGCTCTCTCCTTGAAGTCCTTCCAATGATGAGTCATCATCGTCCCATCCTCCTAATGAAGCAGGCCCACTAGCAATGTTTCGGGTGCTCCTACGTGCCTCTGCATCTATGGCAGCCAATCTGGCAGCTTCTTCTAGTTGTGGCAAGGGAACACGTAAAACGTCACTCACATGAGCTGCCAAATAGCCTGAAAGTTGACTGTGGGGAAGAAGAACGTGGTCTAAAGTGTCAAAGTCACTTTCAAGAGATGCGTCTCTTCTTTGTCGTCGTTGTTGGGGGAAAGTTGCTGAAGAAGGTTCCATGTACCACTGCCGGCCATCCTTCATTATTATTAGACCACTCTAAAATTGTCATGAAAATGAGGATAATAATGTCATATCAATGCCATTGTCTATTCATTTGTAAAAAAATCCACAAAATTCAGAGAATATATAATAAGCTTTATTCCTACAAATCCTTTGGATGGGGGGCAAGCTGAGAATACTGCAAGCCCTTCAGGGCTATTTTTGCCATTTGATCCATCATAGCCATCAGCATGGCGCTTCTTTGCTATTGTAGGTGAAGTGGGTATCCCAGTTACATGACCCACAAAGTGGCAGTTAATTTCTTTAGTACCATGACTACTATTCCTTGATGGGCTCCATACGTGTTCCTGATCGCTATCCTTAATTACCACAAGCAGCTCAGGACTCACAACCGATGCTTTTCTCATAAGGTGAACTCGCAGCGTCTGTGTTGGAAGTTCACCGTCATCTTCGATCGGATCTTCGGGTTCTAACTCAATTATATGAAAATCACTCGCTGTAATTTCAACAGACGCCCTTCTCCCTTCGTCGTCCAAATTATGTTTATCGGCATAACGTCCACGAACTTCCTCATCTAATTTGATCTTTGTCAGAAATCGAACTTTAGTTCTTTTCCACTTTTCATTGTTATCAACATTCGCATTGTCAGCATACTTTGTTCTGCTCAAGTAAGGTTTTAAAGTGTCCTGAAATCAAAGAAAATAAATTTCTTGTAGTTACTGAAAACAAATGATAAAATAGCATCACTTGAAGCATTTCATCAAAAAACTTAATCTTGTAGCACATTTAATTCGTAAAGATGACATGTGTAGTATTATAGTAGTATGGATACCTAAAGAAGATGAACAATGAACTCTACATTGCCACAGGATATAACATTGCTCATGAGTCATGAGCTTGGTTACAAACCTATTAGAGGATGTGAGTCAAATCAAGACCAAATTATCCACTCATCATTTTCAACTGAAACCGGAAATTCGTCAGATTCATCGCAAATGTACATTTACAAATGAATCGAACAAAACAGCAAATTAAAAACTCGCTAACCAGCTAATTTAAAAAATATATATTTGTTGTTAAGGGCATACTATATCAAGTGTTTTACGAATGCAGCATAATGTTTAAAATCCCTAAAATCTCAATACTGCATTTGCATATATGTAGTATTTCCCTGTTCTGTGTATTTCAACTGCAATTATTGTTGTGAACCGACTTCCATAAAACAAAGGAATCAGTCACGCATGCCATTTGCTTATTTAATAAACCTACGTAAAGCCGTAATTATAGACTGTTTCTTCCCAGTTTTTAAGAATAAAATTGATGCTCTTAATAGTTATATAACTATATTTACTATTATTTACTCATTGGTGTTCAGTGGTTATAGATGATCCACTCTTTCATATCTTGTCGACTTATAGGGAATGGACCCTAAGTATAGCCTGTTCTTCTGAACTTTAAACTATATCTGCTGCGAGAGCTGTTCAAATTTTTGCTGTTCAAGTTAAAAATTTTACTTGTCCCCCAACCCCGGGGGGTTCACCATTTGACCTGTTCTTCGAACTCGTCCGAGGCACCTTAGGTATCCATTACCGAAAACAGAATTCAAAAATTCCTTATATATGTAGTTTCGGAGAAAACTAAGGTATATCCGGCCGGACAGCAGACAGTACACGTTCTTACAAGCTAAACCTTGTTTATTTTATTACATAAATTGTTAACATAAATGAACAATTTGCTATAGTGACATGACTATTAAAAATTTAAATTATCGCATATGAGTAGTACATCAAATAATTTTTACTTGAAAGTAGGGATGAAAGATAAACATCCGTATATTACGACCACATTCAGAACATTCCCAATTCCCATGTGCAAGATGTTATTTGCCAACTAGAACATTTAAAGCAAAGTAGCATGTAATATTGTAAATAGGTACCTAAATATTTGAGAACAGTATGCATATTATTATTATTATTATGCGATGATGGGAAACCAAACCCATCTAAACGTGTTTACTTTAAGTGTAAAAATTGTGTGTAGTTCGCATGGTTTTTGTGAAGATTCACAGCGTCCTCGTTAAGTGGGGTGCTGTTTTATTAATTCTAAACACTGCACTGTGGCACCATACAGCACACAAGAACCCAAACATCCTTCACACACAGAACACAAAACTCATCAAAACTGGCAATAAGTTCTCATTCCCATGGATGTTTTTTACTGGACAAAAAAAATGTGTTATATAATTTCAACCCAAATATGTAATAATTAAAATAGTCTCTCACGTTTTATGGACCATGTCTTTATTTTAAATGGTGATTTCGTTGTTATGGTTACAGTGGGTTAGCTAGTTGGAAGTTAGAAATAGTGCATAAGGTATGCATGGAGTTTAATTCATATTGAAGGAATGAATACATGTGTACGTCCACTGGAATTCTAGCCTGTGTAAAGCAACTAATAGTTATATATTCAACAACTAGTTTGTTTGCAACAATCCAGGCGAAACAAATGAATACATTTTTGAATTCCAAAACTGGCTAGACTCTGAGCTAAAAAAAAGTTTAAACACCATTTTATAATTGGTAGTGGTACGAACAAGGAAATTCAAACTGAAATTTTTACAACTACACTAGTAGATTGGAATATGTGTAGTATACATACATAAATACGTACATAAACAAACATAATATATATTATGTTTTTAAAATTCTATACAAAGATTTGCTGGAAAAGTACATGTTGTAGTTTAGTTTGTACTTTTTGCTGAATTCAAACCATTAAATTGGGTAAAGGTAAACA
>JAHZNC010006607.1:0-20952 GCA_027744095.1 Zhuqinia jingwanae | reverse complement strand
GACGGCCGGCAGACAACGCCAAATTATAATAGACTTCTTTCGAAGTCCATAATAAAGATATAGTACTTCAGTATCTGGAAACATACTTCCAATCATCATACACATAACTGACATCGTAAAAAAATCATTCAAGATGACGTGCCGTTGGGATACATGATTTTGTTTTTTATTCTCCAGTTGTTTGATATTCTTCCAAACATTTTGTACGTAAAGAATGTGATTTTGAGAGCGAAACATCTTGTTCTAGCTCCCAACTCATATTAAGATTAAAGTGCCGATCAGAAATGGAACATTGGTAATTTACATACTTTGCTACAGTGACTAGTATCACCTATTGAATCGTTGTTAATTAGCTTTATAACCACGTGGAAATTCAACAAAAAGATAAGATAGGAGGATATAACAAGAAAATCCATATCAGTAATAAAAACGCAAGGGCTGTTTTATTTAAGAAAGCTAATCTCATTTGGAAACTTGTCACGATGGTCAACTGATAACTATTTATTTATTTATTTGTATAATGGATTTAACTCCTTCAAAAATAGGCAGTTATGTCCCAGGTCACACTTCCATAGTACAAGATATTTGGCATACAAGTTTGGCGTATGTCACTCATGATAAATAGAATAAAAAGAGGTTTTTTTAAACTAGCAGACTCCGGCGTTAAATAGGCAAAATTTTAGCACCGGCAAGGAATGCAATACAGTATAGAAATACCGTATCTAACTGTTTCCCCACTTTAAATTAGGAAGACCGAGTATAACCAAATAATTATATATATTTTAAACTAAATCGCCAGTTTAGTGCCTCCATATGGCGCTCGTCTTTGGTCCTTACTTATCCTTTCCTCCAGGTATGGTAACCATTGGTTTCTATTCCTTCCAAGTACTTTTAATCCCTCTTGAGAATTCGTTGGCATCAATGGTCTCAGAAGATCCAACACAACGTTAAATGATGCCGGAGTATTTATGAGTATTAGCTCGTCTACCCATCCTGGGAAATTGGCTTCCCGACTCTGAATAAATTGAACCCACAGCGGGAGACAAAACGGACATCCTTGTTCAACTAAATTAAAGCCATCCAGATTTCCAAGCACCTTCCATTGTGTTACGTTCATCCCTTTTAATTGTCTTTCGAAAACTTGCATTGTAACATTTTCCATCAGATAATTCAGGTATCTCAGAAGACGGCGAGATTTTCCTCGGAGTGCAGCGCTTCTGATGTCCCAGAGGTTAAGGTCGATCACTCCAACTGCGTCAAAAAAACCAAGGTAATTTAATGTCTGAAAATTTCTCAGAAGACAATTAAATCATCATAATTCTTACCTGGCCTTTGTTGCTTATCATAAGTGTCCATGGTAGCATGGTAATCCGTCACCATGTCACTCCAATCCTCCTGTAAAATGGTATCCATTTTTTGCTTTTTTCTCCATTCCAAATGAGTACGAAGCATATCCTCTGCGGATTTGGGATCAAAATCGCGAGCTGAAAGTGAAATACACATACAATCACCCTTTTTATTAAAATACATTATAAATAATGATTCATAGTAAATATTTACATAATCATCACCACTCATTGTTCTAATTTTCCAGAATTATTCGGATTACCAATATCTATATCCTTATTGTGATATTCAAATTAGTTCATTTTAAAGCTTACCTCGCAACCATCTGATAAGATAAATATCATTTTTCATCCAGTCCCTATTCAAAAGCGGAGTGATCTTTTCCTTGAACTAAAAACATTTATAATGGATTGAATGAATGTATTTATAGATATTTTTAAAAAATGCAAGAAACTTCCTTAAACGATACCAATACGTATTTTCTAAAATTACCTTATCCAAAATATTTTTTTGGCTTAACGTTAATGATAAATCTTGTTCTACTGAGATTCCGATGGCTGATGGCACACACAATAACACCAAAACCATGAAGCCACCAACTAATGTAGTTTTTGTGCTTGTTTGCATTTTTGTATCGGCAAGAAATAATATCTAGTAATCTGGTCAAATTGGACTAAATACCTCCGGCGTGAGAAATATAATGTGAAGCGAACCGGTGGCAGAATGAAACTGACGAAAATTACATACAGAATGAATATTTGCTGGTCAAAAAAATATATATTGAATTGCAGAAACAAGCATGCTATGTGAGGAGTTATAAAACAAAAATGTAAGGAAATTTTAAACAACAATATGAATTTTTATTTTATGGACTGTTGTTGCATGGGTTTTTGTGTCATGTTTCATAATGACCGTTCAGCCTGCCATCCACCGTTGCTGCTTTCCATCTGCTGAGTGATTGGTCATCACAAGTCATGAATCATCAAATATTTCGTTCCTGCAATTTGAACTTCCAAATTGTTGTTGGTATTATCGCCTTCTGTAAAATATAAACCTAACTTTTAAAAGGCGTACCATGTACGGCATCAATCCGTTCACTAAGATCTGTACACACATTAACATTAAGCAATTTCGAAATCGAATTGAGTGGTACTTCTTTACAACATTACTGATTATCATTCCTACCAAATGAATTGTAGGAGAGGCACGTGTAAAATATAGAGTCGGGCTACGGGAACTTTGGTTTTATCAGGGTTTCATCATCATAACTAAATCTAAAAAGTTGGTTCGCTTGAGCATATCGTGCGAATACAAAGTAAAGTTGAAGAGGCAAGAGTCTGTTATAATTGCTTGTTTCTCAGGTATTAATTTTTTTCTTGTGTTGAATACCAGAATTCGCACTGCTATGCAAAGATTTTGCTCTTTCAATACTTTATACTTTTAAATTTTGAAAAGTACTATATTAGTTTGTTTTTCTGAGATTTTTCCATAATTCTACAAAATATTTAAGTTGGCATGTACCATATAAAATTTATTGGATGAGAAAATGGAATTACTACAATAAGTTTTCCTAGCGGTAGATGTTTGTTCTTGAAAATAAAAATTATCAAAGGGAAACTGTATATACTATTTATTGTTACTATAGGTATGATATTTTTCTCCGGTATTTGCTGGAAATTGTTTTAGTTGATGCGAAAACTTTTATGAAACTTTTATGAGCTTGCTCATCCATCGAACAATTGTATACATGGCAGCATAAGTGCTTATCTCGATCTTACCAATGTCAATTTTGTATAACTAAAACATGAACCTGTTTTATCTACTTAATCAAAAGCTACATTCACAAACTATCCAACTAGTATTTTAAAACCAGAAAGCATATCATGTACTTCTCTTGCAAAAAAATCCCTAACCGGTTATTTTCCAACACCAATTATATGGATTTATTTTTCTAAATTAGATCTTTCATTTTTATTATTTTTAGCCAATTGTACTTTATTTTTGGCATATTCTCATTAATTCGCATCATTCTTATTGTTAAGTGATAACTGAATATTCATGCACAAAAAAGTATGTAGGGGATTAACCTTTAATCACTGCTTGTGGGTAAAATGAGTGTTTATAGTGAAGTTAATTTTTTTAAACTGGTTAGCATAGACAGTTATCCATTCTTGATGAGCTTACAATCATCTGTCTGGGACATTCGCTATAATTATTATGATTTTAAACCTAATCTTTATATACAGCATAGTTACAAAAAAATTGTATTGTGATGAAAACAAAAACAGGAAGAAAATAAATATTCAAGTCATATAAATAGAGAGTAACTAGAGTTTTTGTAGTATTTTGCATTGTTATTTAGGATTGTAATAAAACAAGGTGACCAACATTTTTGATGCTTTTATTTTTATATGATTTTTTTTAAACTTGTTACCGTTTATACCATTCATGCTTTTATTATATGATATGATAATGATAACTATAAACCTACCCTGGATTGCCATTTACCACATTTAGTAAATACCTACAACCTACATAAACCGAACATAATGCAAACATTATATATAGTAGTTATCAGTTATCAGTATACCTGGAATAAAATAATGAGCAGGTGCATGATCTATATTCTAAAAATGTCTAGTAAAGCACTAACTAGCATATTATATGTATTGTGAACTATAAATTCCATAAATAAGAGAACAAGCAGTATTACACAACACACGGAAACATAACAAACCGGAATTAAATGTAGTAAAATCACACATCTTTAGAAGTTGACGATAATGGGAATAGATGTGCATGGATGTAATTTTATGATCCCAACTTTTCAAGGTCACATGTATTTAAGTTGTTGAGACTTTACATGTCTCATATTTGTACTGCATCTTGATAGTGATAGTGGAGTCAGGGGGATATACCACCCGTATCAACGAATGTTCAATTTTGACATTTCATGATGTAATGAATTCGCTAAGCAGGGTGTGCATTGTATCGCAGAACCATGTAGTGAATAAACAAACTATCGACGACAGACGTTGACTAAAGGGAACTTAAAAACACGCAACATTACTAAAACTGGATATATGCAATGGATATATTGTACACGTTTACCTATCTCTAATTCACATTATCCCAGTCACATCACACAGCAAAAAGAGCAAAAAGTTTCAATTATCGATTTTCACGTGTCATCATCATCAGGCAAATGTCCTTGGACACATTAAACATAGTAATGTAGAATCATTGCAACTGTATGCTCTTGACGGTATACATATAAGAGTATATACAGTTGGCATTATGTGGCATTATGGATCTAAATATACAGATAGGTGTTTTGTGTACAAAAAAATTGCACTCTCGGGAACTCTGGACAGGTGGTTAAAAGTTCCAGCAGCAGCAGCAGTCTAATACACAGAACATTAATTTAGTAATTTGTCATACTTTAAAGTAACGTAGATTAAAAAAAATAAACATCAGTAGAGGGATCTATAATAACGTGCAAAAGCCTTTTGTGTCGAATATTATTATCATATCATGATTTTCACTTATGCACTAACGGTATTTGGGCTTATTGTTGGATTTTTATACTTGTCTCAAAGGAAGACAAAACGCAAGCTACCACCAGGTTTGTATATTGTAACAATGGCCTTGAAAATGTTGAGATTATCGTTAATTTTTTTCTAATTCATTCATTCATTTTAAATTGATTTAAAAAAAATTTCAGGTCCTAGATCTATACCGTTATTTGGAAATTTGTTACAAATTGGATTTCAACCTCACTTACGTTTCACAGAGTGGGCGAAAAAATATGGACCAATTTTTCGGATTAAATTGGCCATGGAAGAGTGAGAGAAAAATTTCATATTTGATATTGAATGTGGTGTTATTTTATAGAATATTTTAAACAAAAGTTGGCTGTTGTTTTTCACAGAGCCATTGTGATAACTGATCATAAACTTTTGAAAGAGCTATTTAACGACAACATTTCAACTGGCAGATTAACTGATAATCCTGTAGCAATCGAATTTACCAAGGGGCCATACGGTATTGTCAAATCATACAGCGTATTGTACATAATAGCATATAGGTAGCCGTAGATCTGTGTCTGTAATCTTAGTTGCTTATGTGTGAAACAGGAGTCATAAATTCTGAAGATGCTACGTGGGAGGAACAACGCAAATTTACAATACAAACTCTCCGAAAGGCCGGCTTTGCCAAGGCTTCAATGGAAGGATTGATTTCGGATGAAGTTCAGTCCATGATGAATTATTTTCGAAAAACTGAAGGAACTCCAATTACCGGCACACGGATTTTCCATGCTCCCGTCATCAACTCATTATGGCGTCTTGTCACAAGTGAAAGATGTGACTGGGAAGAAAATCGACCTCCAATACTTGATGCAGCGGATGAGTTTTTCAAGTAAGTGGTCATTTGTCATTTTATGCTTATCAAAATCAAAGATTCAAAATCCACAACTGCCATTAATAATAATACTCAATGAGACTTTCTTTTATCTAAAGAGCGGCGATGGTTGTAACCTCCAACGGTGTCTACTTTGCCCCCTTTCTACGATACATTGCTCCAGGATTGTTGGGATGGAATCGTTATGTGAAAAGTATTGATGCTATGATGGAACTTTTCAACAAGTCTATTAGAGCACACAAAGAAACATTCGATTCTGAAAACTTACGGTAATATATATGACTTGCAATAAAAAAAAGTTTGAAATTAAAAACCATACAGACCAGGATAAAATTGTTGTTCCACACATGACTTTTGTTATTTGGGATTTTTGAAACTTTTCCCAGGGATTTCATTGACTCTCATCTTTTAGAAGCTGGCAACGAGAAGAACCCACAATCAAGTTTTTACGAGCATGCTGGTTGTAAGGGATCAGTGCCAAGAGATTATCTCAAATCTCATGATTTATCTATAAAAAATTCAAATTAAAACTTTTATTTTGAACCAGATGCAAACTTGAGGGCTGGTCTTTTTGATTTGTTCCTAGCGGGATCTGAAACATCGTTAGTAAAATTTGCTTGAAATTAAACTACTATTATTTGTTACGGTATCCAATAATACTATTTAATTAAATTTTGATGCACTGTAGATCAAATTTATTATCATGGGGGCTACTGTATCTGACTCAAAATCAAAATGTACAAGCAAAATTACAAGCAGAAATTGATCTTGTGGTTGGTTCCCGCTCTCCGTCATTAGCGGACAAAAAGATGTGAGTTTTATCAAATCAAAAATATTACATGATCTACTTTAAATCAATACGAACATTAATACTACGAATAATTTGTTTAAAAATAGCATGCCTTATACTGAAGCCGTCATCTCAGAAATTTTAAGGATTGTAACAGTGCTTCCAGTCGGCTCTCCTCATCGCATGCTGGAAGATAAATGTTTTCATGGTTATCATCTTCCGAAAGGAGCTGCCGTATTCGGAAATCTTTATGGGATTCATCATGATGAAGTTATTTGGACGGATCCTGATCATTTCAAACCGGAGAGATTTTTAAATGAAGATGGCACAAAGATCATCCATAACGAAGCTTTGATTCCATTTGGTGATGGGAAAAGAAAATGTATCGGGGATACAATGGGAAAAGATACTATATTTCTCTTTGTGACAAACATTTTTCAACAGTTTAATGTTTTGCCCGCAGAATCGGAGAAACCAGATTTTGAACCAGAGTTGGGCATTGTTATGGCCCCCAAACCGTTTAAAATTATGCTTTCTTCAAGGCATTAAACAATGTTTCAATAATGAGCGCGAATGACAAAAAATATGCGCCATTTTTAACATAAAAATTTAAGAACCGCCTAAAGTTCTTTTTTAAATTGCACTGTTAATCGCTAGTATTTTTATGTATGTATGTATGTTTTTGGCATCCCTCAAATACAATCAAAAATAAATTGATGAGAAATAGATAAAACAGGGTTGTTAATCAAGGACTTGTACAACGGTCCTTATTTTTATGTCCGTGTGAGTTTATATGTAACTCTGATTTCCCGAACGCATAATCATGTCTGAAATTAGCGAATAAAAATATTAGATACAAAAATGAGTTTTTATTTAACGCATACATTATTCGTCAACATTAACGTAAGTACTGCTAAATTATTTAATTATAATAGGAACACTTATTGATTTGAATAAAACAATTATTTTTAATACATGTAAAGATGAAAAATAAAAAAGTGTGATTTATGTGGCCTTCATCGCTCCAGCTTTATCCCTCCAAATTCAGGTCTAAGGTTTTCTTTTGCAATCTCCTTGTCCAAATATTCTTTCCATTGTCTTTCCTCCTGACCGAAAATTTTAAGCGCACGTTGCGTTGCAGGACTGAAGAATGGGCGAACCAGCTCCAAAATAATTTGAAAGGAGGGTGGTGCTATAAAAAATATATATTTAAAACATGTACAAAATACTTTATAGATTTTCAACTGTAAAAGATCAAAAAAAAAATTGTTTACTTCGTATCAACACAATAGCATCCGCATATCCCGGATAGTGTTGCTCGTAACTCTGAAGAAATCGCACATACGCTGGTAAACAAAGGGCACATCCATGCTGCAAAATACTGAATCCATCCATGTTGAGGACGACCTTCCACTGTGTCACATTCTTTCCTTCCATTTGTTGTTTCACCACAGCTTGGGTAGCCTCTTCCAAAAGTTTGTCCATGTATCTGAGCAGTCTTGTCAATTTCCCTGTGAGTGCCATTCTTCTGAAATTCCAAGGAGCAATGTTTACAGTGCCGAGTGGCCTGCCTTGCTTGTCAAAAGTGTCAGCGTCGTAGGGAAAGTCGTCCTTCATATCTGTCCAATCTTCAGAATCGATAGTATCCATTTTGTTTTCCTGGCGCCATATAATGTTGTCACGGAGCATTTGCTCAGCACGCTCCTGATTTAAACCTTTGGCTCGAAGCCATCTTATCAAGTAGATATCCTGTTTCATATACGCGTGTGGTAAATGGGGTAACATGCGAGTTTTAAACTATAAAATATAACAAAACCCAAAAATTAGTACAAATTACAAAAAAATATATATGTTGGAAATATTTGTATTGCTCACCTTATCTAAAGCAGTCTTTTCGTTTTGAGTTAACGATAAATCTTCTTCCACACTGACGCTCCCACAAAATTCCAGTAAAATTACAAACATTAATAAAAGTTCTAATTTAATTTTATAATAATTACGTAGTCTATCCATTTTCACAATTTTTTTTAAACCACCCACGCACAAATGAAAAAGAAAAAACAAATTGTAAGAGCGCGCAACTAATATATTCTGAACAGTTGTAGAATATATAGGAAGTGCTCTCACTCAAAAACAACGCAGACTGACACACTAATTATCGCAAAAAGGGATTTTTTAATTAGTTTGTGCGTGGGAGGAAGTCCGCGGAAGAAATGGAACTGCAATCGCAATCTATTTGTGACAAAACATTACAACATCGCCACTGCTGCGCCATATTGCAGGCATAAGTCATTAAAAAAATGGCATCGCGTTATTGTTTGCTGTATTTTGGTTTTCCGTTCTCCTTCATTGCAATCAGTATCGCTAGGATGCCTCCTAAAACCTTCAGATAACCTACGCCACACCTCGATAGCTACAGTGATCATTATCATTACCATTATCATAGTTTCTGTGAATGCAGTGTAGACAAAAGCAAACAAAGTGATAGTCCAAACGGAGGATTAACCTAGTCATGTGTGTGTACACAAATAATTTTTATGCAAGTAAGAAATACGAATGCATTTGACGAATTACAAAGTACGGTTAAAAAGGAACAATAGGATGATTCATTATTATCAAGGAATGACGTACAACAAGGTACTTGACAACAAACTGTGCA
Organism: Zhuqinia jingwanae; assembly: GCA_027744095.1. Lineage (NCBI taxonomy): Eukaryota > Metazoa > Arthropoda > Collembola > Entomobryomorpha > Paronellidae > Zhuqinia > Zhuqinia jingwanae. The sequence continues at coordinate 11,734 of JAHZNC010006607.1, read as the reverse complement.
ACGTCTGTCGAACAAACTATAGCTTTTAAATGAACAAAAATATATTGATTTATTGCATGTACTTTAGTCCTACTATGTATTCATTTTAGTTCAAATATTTAAAAATAAATAAAAAAGGCAACAACGATGTTTTCGAACTAACAGTAAATAAATTTATGTTTTCAATGTTTTTGGGTATAAAAAAATTTAAAATTACAAAATATTCACAATTCATTCGCACTCCTTCTTTACAGTGTTATCATCTCTGAATCGCAAACATTATTATTATGTAATTTTTCAATCTGTAAAAAATCTAATGTCTGTCATGTTCTCACTAAAGAGACAAGACAAAAAAAGAATGCAGGTCATCATTATTTATTGACATGGTCGTTTGTTAAACACAATACTCAACTGCAAGCGCTGATCCTCTCTCAACTAAACATTAATAAAAATGTAACAAACAAAAAGACAATTACAACAAAAATTTAAGTACTTAAACTCTAATAAAAACTAGAGATGAGCACTTCAGTGTGCAGTCTGCAGTGTCGTAGGTACTCCTCACCCCATGCTGCATAATAGGAGGGTACGCACATAAAAAACAAATAAATATGATTGATATTTGATGGATAAGTGTGATAAGCTGTAAAGTAAACTAGTAGAAATCGCATGTGAGAGTGTGCCGTTGACGATGATGATGATCATCATTATGAGAGCTTTATGAACCACTTTCCCACTCATGCGCAAACCATCATCATAAAGAATGTAGCCGAGTTGACGTAATTTATAGAAACTGCAAGTAAGTAGCGCAAGTAGCCAATTACTAATTTCTTTTTTATGACAACGCCCTTTCCAGTACCCCCATGGCGCATATTTAATGTAGTTCATGTCTACACATGACCGCATTTTTATCTAACACACAAGACATGTGCATGCATGAATGAAGTGAAACCCATGCTGTTTCCTAAAAACATATCATTTTATTTTGTGTCGAAAAAATGCGATCATTTATGAACGGACACACAGACAAAATAAAATAAGTATTAAGTAACTACTACACTCACTATTTTTACTACCCATAAAATAATTTATATATTTATTATAACATAATGTTTTGTCTTACGCTTTTGCGATTATTACCAGTCGTTTGCACGCATAACCTGCATAAAAAATTGTGCTAAATGCCAAAACGTAACCAACTACTTATCATTTCCTTTCAATTAGCCAAAGTCGTAATTCTTAATGAAAGTTGAGCAGGCAGACACAACAAAACCAATTGCCAACAAAATAAAATAATTTCCCATACTTACTAGTCCTCTGACGACCATTCTCTTTCAAGTGGAATTTTAAGCAGAGCGTGACAGTTTAGTAGAAGCGAAATAATAATATGTGAACTGTGAACAAACTGCTTTTTGTGGAGGACTAAAAATCATTTTACTCCAAAATAAACTTTATTAATTACTTTTAAGGTTATTGTATTTTACTGTACACCTTGTCAAGGTCCCTTTGAATGGTGTGTGTGTCTATAATGCGTAAAAAAATAATTTAGCTAAAGAGAATACTTTAATGTATCTGTAACAACAAACAATTATATATTTTTTCTGTCAGCCAGTTGGTCTGGGTGGCTCTTGTCTGTATGCCAAGCAGAAGCCGGTGTTCATCATATCATCTGCCTCGTTGGCATCTGTTTTTACTCGCATTATAAATGGTTTGGCGATTGCTGTGTCATCGTGAAACGTAAATTTGATTACAAAACAAAATATATTAATTATACTAGTCATTTTACACTAATAACAGGGAACTCTATTGAAAAATGAATTTTATTTTTGCTTACAGCGAACCATGTGTGGAGCCATGTCGGTTGCGAAAGCACTTCCACAATATCTATCGTGCATTTTGGGTCCAGCACCAGCAGCATCTACGACTGATTCCGTCATGATTAAAACGTAGTCTAGGGTGCACATTTCATTCTGAAAAAAGAGGAGGAAAGTTTCGATGACAAGACTGGATTGATTTTGTTACTAATTAAAAGAGGGCAAATCATTTTAAACATACCACTGTGCCTGTAGCACCAGCGTCAGGAGCTGTACCCGACATTATAAAGGACTTCTCAATATGTTCTGTACATGGAGACCACTGAAAACAGATTGAACATATTATTATGTCAACTTACTGTTGCTGTTAGTTATACGTAATGGCATTTATTCGTGAGGTGATGGTGATGGATGACTTACAACAATGGCACCTGCTCCGTCCTCGGAACGCACACAAACTGTGTAATCCAAGTCAGCTAAATGAGGAACCATGGCAAAACCTAAAATTTTCACCTGACCAGTTGCTGTGGTGTAATATTGGAGACATCCGTCGGGTGCTGGAAAAAAAATCATGTTTATGGGGATATACACGTGAGACGTGTACTTGATAAACAGAAGGCATTGGAAAAATTAAGCAAACGTTCACAATAAAAAGGTACATACCCCGAAGCAGAGAATTGCATTCAATAAATGTTGTCCTGATGTTAAATTGCCGTGGCATGTTGTTTGCCGCTCCGTCTGTTATAACACTTAGGGTAATGCGGTCACTACTTCCATAGTCCAGGTACACTTTATAAAACATAATTAAAATAATATACAAAAGATCCATCTATATCCTCAAAATGATATTCAAATGGAAATCCATTTTAAAGAAATTTACTGTGCTGGCCAGATAAATCGCCGCAGAGATTTGGAGGAATTGTTCCGGAAACACCATTGACAGTCAATCTGTCCATCATACATTGACCGGTCATGGAATCTGATGGAGCCAAATCCATTTTGATAAAATCTAATCTTACCTGACAAACGTTGGCATTTGGCTATAAAATAAAAATATATTTTTACTACATAATTTTTTTTTGTACAAAAAATGCTTGGAGTGTTTCAAGAGTATTCCATTCAAATCCTAACCTTCTGCAGACGGACATTGCACACTTCTAAACCGCTTGGTGTAAACGATTCTGGATAATCCCGGTTCCTAATATTTGTATTGTTTTGGACTACAACTGATTCACATGTTGCTGTTACTATGCAACAAACACCAAAACCAGAAGCGCATACACCACTAGCAAGTCCACCAGCGTTACGACATTGATTACTAATAAAAACAACAATAATTTGGAATATTTAAATAAATAGAGAAATATTTTTTTTTATAAAGTCACAAGTGCAAGTGATTACTTTGTGAAACATGTCCCGACTGAATCTGCAGCATCCGGAACACAAGGTTGATTTGAAATACGAACAATGGAAAACAGCGGGAACACTGAAATGAAATAAAACTGTGATGTTTTCAAAATGCAAGAAAAATCATGTGCACAATAAATTAGGTATTCATAACAAAAAAAAATATTTTCTCACGTCGAGAACTCCTGTCCTTCAACTCTTTCTTGTCCCCATTCAGCTTGTAACACTGGACAAAAGATAACACTTGAAGTAGTACAATCAGCCTGAGAACAAGTCTCGGATTACCCACAAAATTCGAAAATAGCCCCATGATGGTTTTTAATAAAAGTTTTAATATTAGGTATCACCTCAACTCAAGGCAAGAAGGAAATGGCGAATGATTTTCAATGACTGGTGTAAGCTAGAAGAAAAATTCAATATTATGATCACGTCAAAGCATATCCGACGAAATGAAGATCGAAAGAATATAAATATGCATCATCATCACAATACCATGAAAGAATCCGTACTGTGTAACTAGGTCATCATCAATTTCGTATCAAATCTAATCTTTTTTAAATTTCGCCCGGACTTCTTAAGGCTAACGTGATCCCGCATACTAAAAAATAAAAATCAATTTACGCACTTTAAAAACTAGCTTGAGAAGACGTGACAGGATACAAATACAAATTGCATTTCGATGTGTTGGTTGATTGCAAATGACAAAGTTGGTTAATATGATTGATAGTGCAATTGTACTGCACCAAATCAGCTCCTTTTATTGTCATGAAAGTAACATGGGGATTTAGATGGCATCAAAAATTCAAGTCCATTTGCTAAGCAGATTCTGCTTGGGTGATAATGAAAATCACACAGAATTTAAACGAAATAAATACATGTACCAATCTTGACTTCTACTACCTCCATCTCCCTCTCCCGTTTCTTTAATACAATTAACTATATACTTTAGCTGCTCAAAAACAAAATTTTACTGTTTCCACGTTTTGAGGAGATTGAGTTTTTTGCTACTGCTGTTCATGAAGCACAATCATGATGATTCTCAATTGTTACTTTTTTACAATATAATGGCTTATCAGCATCAAAAATCTATTTGACCTTCAACCTTTGCTCATCTTCTTGGCTAACATTTTTTTCTTGCTCTTGACTTTTGAGACACTATGAGTGTGAAAACGGAAACATTCATCAGATGCATCTTTATATGAACCACAGCTATTTTGTATTGTACTAATTTTCGTTATTTTTAAATTATATACTATGAGTGTATGAGCAAATGATAAAAAATCCAAAGTGTGCACTTTGGCATAATCCAATTGTGTTTTCCATCAAGTATAGACAAGTAAGTCGTCATTAGCATAGTATCATTCCTATCACATCATTCGCTGATTTATGAGTCATGGTCAGTATTTCATTCCTTATTGGCACTATAGTCACCTGATTTATTATCTTTGAATGACGATGGAGAATAATTCCTGCACTAGAATTACCAATGCGGAATGCTAGGGGACAAATGAAAGCCTTACAAGTTATTTATCAAACCAACAAATAAATAAAAAAGATTCTTTTTCCCTTGCCTTCCGAGTTCTTTGACATTTACGGTTTTTTTTACAAAAGAGATGATGATAATATCTTTTTGTGATGACGACTAAGAAAAGAAGTTGCAATATTATTAACCATTATTATTCAATACGACGACATTTCTTTTGTCCAGAATCCAGAAAAAGCTATAATCCTATTAAGGCTCGTGTATAGTATAAATACCAGAGGAACAGCTCACCTCCTCAATCAGTTGTCCTTTTCCCCCTTTTTCAGTAACACAGTCTTGTAAATATTTTTTCGTTTCTTTCAATAAGCATACAAAAAATAATTTTCTGTGTAAATAGATATTTTTCTCAGTTTGCCCCAATCTCAATTTGATTTTTTTTCATATTAACCTTTTATCTTATTTTTTTTTCTGAAAACGACACAAGGAAGCTTTCCTTTTCGTGTAAAAACGTACATTAATTTATTTATAAGAAACGTTATATTTTTTCTGAGACTGCTCAATAGATTGTAGACGCCAAACGTTTAGTTTGTTTTTAGGGACAAGTAGAACAATTTTGTTAGTGAAAAGGAAAGCGTGTCAGCGAAGCAAATAAAAAAATAAAAAAAATGGTTCCCTTAATTTTTCTACTTGCTATGCACGTCGTGGCTGTGAAAGTCTTCAAGAAAACGTCCCCAAATGGTAAGTGCAGCGAAGCTACATTTAATAATAATTAATTATTATTTTGATATGCAAGTCAAGTCGTCCTTTTAAAAAAAAATGAGGACTCTCGCTTTAACTAGCAGAAGAGTAGATCTGATTTAGATTAGATACACTTAATTTGTTATTTTTTTTTGTATATGTGTAGTCATTGTCCAAATATAGCGCAGCCAATGTCATTGTTGTAAAAATAATATCGTGACTAATGACCAGTGCTAGCTTTTCAATTCAATCGTCTTACATTTTACAGGCAAGATAACGGTGTACCTCGGCAAACGGGACTTTGTGGATCGGCTTGATGGCATCGTTGATCCTATTGATGGTGTGCTTGTGGTGGACAATGATTATCTGAAAGACAGACGGATATATGGGCAGGTGCGCAGGAAAAAGGATTTACTTGTATTTTTGATGAATTGTTTGTTTGATTGGTTCTATTGAAGATGACTAATTACATTTTGTTAAATTTATGCAGGTGACGACCACATTCCGATATGGTAGGGAGGAGGATGAAATGATGGGCTTGAAATTCAGCAAGGATATGGTTCTTTGCAAGGAGCAAGTGGTGCCACCTCAGCATGGGAAAAAAGGCCCAAACCTTAGTGAACTTTCCTCCATCCAAGAAAAATTGATAAAGAAATTAGGGGATGTGAATGCTTTCCCATTTACATTCAACCTTCCCGACCTCGCACCACCCAGTGTGACCCTTCAACCCGGTGATCAAGATCTGGGCAAGCCTCTTGGAGTGGAATATGAATTGAAATCTTTTGTTGCTGACAATGATCAGGATATCGGACATCGCAGAAGTACAGTAAGCCTTAGAATCCGTAAGGTTCAGTATGCCGCCTTGACACGAGGACAAAAACAGCCAAGTGTAGTTTGCATAAAAATAAATTGGATTACCACGTAGGTATAGTGGATACTGGTTGACAAAAAGAGTTGAAGGGCTTCATTACACATTATTATGTACACCAATGTATTTATAACAGGATGAGGATGTTAACTTGGCTTCCACCACCATGGTACCTGGAAATCCCAATGATGCTTTGGGTTTCATTGTCTCATACTCTTTGAGAGTGAAACTGAACTTGGGAACATTGGGTGGAGAGTTGCAGGCTGATTTGCCATTTAAATTGGTACACCCTGGACCAGGTATGGAAACCACGAAAAACAATCATGTCGTATTACATACATAATTGGATTAAGAGTGTGTTGCTAACCAATCCAATTATTATGGTTGTAATACAGATGCCCCTGAAGATATTAAGGAGATTGGAGCAAAACTCCAAAGGCAAATGACAAAGGACAGGTCCAAGTATGAGAAGCAGTGCTATGCCAAGGATGCTGACGAAGAGGACAATATCATCTTTGAGGATTTTGCAAAGTTGAGAATGAGCATGAGCGAGTTGGACAATTAAGTGGGACTGGTTTTTCAAAAAAAAATCCGTGAAAAGGAATCAGGGAATCATTAAAATCAGTTTTATTTAATTTTAATTGCAACTATTTTCGAAATTCGCAGTAATTTATTTAATTTTTAGAAAACAATCAATTAACGGTTTAATTTTAAAATGTTCAGTTAGTTTGTAAAATTAACGGTATTATATTATTATTATTATCAATTAACAACATTTACGCATTTACGTTTAGTTGGAATGGACCAAGAGAGTTTGAAAGATGGAAAATTATATATTTATCAATTTTTTTTTATTTTTTTTGCTTTCAAGATAAAATTACATAATTTGACTTATCGGTACTTTACAATAATAATTGTTTTTTAATACTTTTTCTTTTATTAATCGATAATTTTGTTTTCAGTTGAAAATTCATTATTTTCTTATTACTTATTTGATTTAATTGCTTTAAAACTTATTTTTAATTTTTTTTACAATTGTCGGTCATTTTTATTACTTTTAACTTATTTTTGTTTATTTATGATTGAGTTGCGAGTGCAGGATGGGTAAAATGAAGGAAAGACATTTAATAAAAAGTCATTTTTTCATTTCTTAAAAACAGAATATTGAATACATAATAATAATATTATGTATGTGTACAGCAGCGTATACCCTGGCAACAGAATTGAAAGTTATTTCATGGTTATTTTCATTCCCAAGATATTTTTATAAACATACATACACATTATCACTCACATAATCATCAGCAGAATGACCGACTGTCGGTAAAATTTACAAAGCATAATAAATCCCCATAAATAATGTACAATCTTGACCTTCTGATGCCCTTACAACTTTTCGTTTAAAAATTCTCTCACATGACATGTTTCTCCATCATCAATGCAATGCCAAAAGATGTCAAATGCTTGGACAAGTACAAAGTAAGTAAACAATTCATAAATCGCGAATTTTACTTTACGATTTTCTTTTGCAATCAACAGTAATTCTTGCTGCTTTGCATGCAGTTTGGAAATTTGCAAAAATCTGCACTACTATGGTTCATGTCATACGTATATACATACATTATAATTTATAAAGGCTTCATTGTAATTGGCTTTCAATCTTGAAATAATATTCATGATAAATATGTAAATTAAATTTATAACAAATCCTGACTGCAAATTTTTTATCATCAAAAGCTTCTTGACTCATGAAATTGATATTATAGGCTTATTATTGTCGGTAAATAAAAATATTATTGTAAAGACGGAAGAACATTGGAAGAACGGATGGATAGAGAGAGATCAACTTTGAAAATAAAACCGTATATATTATCTTGTCATATATTATATGTGATGTATTTATGTGCAGAATTATGTACCCGCATATGGAACCTTAATAACATAACCTCGTCAAAAGGCCAAACTGATGATGAGCTGATGAGAGATAAATAGATATATGTATATTAATATTATGATAAATAGAAGGATAAAACAAGCAGATATTTTATCCAAAACAAAGTACGAAAGTACGTATATGCATTTTGGAAAGGAAAGTGAAGTCGCAAACGCAGCATGAACATCATAGTAACAAGGCAAAACATATTTTTGATACTACTTTCCTCTAAAATAAATTCTTTTAAACAGATGTCGCATAATTATGCTCGTAAAATATAAAAAGATGATGAATGATATGGGTATAATGTCATGTAATGTAATACGTAACTTCATATGTTGTCCATTAATAGACGATCTTTACTAGTACAGACTGGAAATAAAGTCCATGGGAAATAAATCATAAAAAAATAATAAACAATAACATTCACTTACAAACTTGACTGCTAAAATTAATTTCGATGGTGTTCTTTTCTCTTTTAGTAGCTGTCACTCGTTTTTGTGCACCAAAAACAAGGAATCATAAATAATGTGATAATCACTTTCGTTAATCTATTTAAACCTAAAACCCTCGCTTTTGGAACTTGGAAGGTTTCACTTTAATGCAACATTGAAACAAAGAAGATTAGCACAGTGAAACATATGCGTGCTACTACTATGTGTACCTAAAAGAAGCATTACGAAAATCTTAAGCCGACAATAATAAAAACAGTCCGTGACAGAACATATTCTTTTCTCTGAAAATTGTTTTGCTTTTCAGCTACTCCATGGAGAGCGGTCTCAGGCTGATGATGTGACAAACCGAACCTGTGTGCGACATTCTTTAAGTATCGTCCCATGACTCAATTCGCATTTATTATTATTTAATTATATTGGAATTTTATTTCTTGGCTTCTTGTTGGAAAAATTTCGCATGAGTCACTTTTTTGTCAGTTTATGTTTTTTGTTCTAAAAAAAGCATCAAATCTCAATAAAATATTTTTCATGTGATAAAACAGAAATGAGATAAAAAGTTCAAACTTCAAAGAAAACCAAAGAACAAAAAATATCTCACATTGACAATTCAGTATAGCTTGGGATATGAAAGCTACAAGCAGAAAAGAGAATACGTTGAGTTTTTCAAAAGTTGTATGTAATCTTGTCTAGTTTCATAGAAATACAAATAAGTTTTCTTTTTGTACTTCGACGCGTCGATAGTCTGCCCACTCGCATATAATCTCAGATTTTAATTAATCTGTAATCGGGGTATTGAGATACAATTGAACCGATCTACGCCAGGCTTAATAAGCTTATAAGTAGTAAAATATATATATATATATTTAGTTACGGTTTTACATACATAAATACGATAGGTATTTAATATTAAGTTGTCAATATTTTTAGTGATTCCATATCATAAATTTAAATTACATTTACTGGTAGCAAGATTTTTGAAAAACTCTACGTATAAAAGATGAACATAGATGAGCACACGAACTACGAACGAAGCAAAAAAAGTAGTATTAAACTAACTTGTAAGTTGTTTACGTATCAATACGACAAGATGAACGCGTAGGTGGTAGAGTTGTACTTGTGTGTTTGTGAGGAAGGAGTGCAGTTACCTACCTACTTTACAAATTAGGGATGGGATGATTGCACTGCATCTTTGGCAAACAAGCAGAAAAAGAGAATGCAAATGTGAACAGCAGCAGCAGCAGCACAGATGACAAGTCAAAACAAAAAAAATACAAAAAAGGCACACACAACAACACAACCCACAAAATTTTATTACCTTCAATATGCATTAATTTTGGGATGCAGGTGAATATATAACAAAACAAAGTAAAAATCAGCACATCGTCAACAGGCATTAGCCTTTGACTTGACTGATTGTTGGATAGTTAAAAATAAAAGTTGATTGTTCTAGCCAAATTAATTTTGACGAGTTTACTACCCAGAGTTGTATGATACAACTTGTATCATGAGACAGTACAAAGAACAATTTAAAAAATTTGCGAAACCAAAAGTCTGTTCAGTATTCGCACCACGACAAATTAGTGATCATAATTAGAAACACTTATTAACTTATTGTAATGTTTAAGGTTAAGAATAATATGTGGTGATTATTATCGATGGAAAGTGGTTCTTTTCGTTGTAGTAATTTAAAGTGAAAATGGTAAGGGTTGAGATGCCGAGGGATCCTTGTTAAACCGGTAATAAAATTATTAATTAATTACAAATTACAACATCAGGTATAGAACATTTAATGACGATACCTATTCAGTTCGAGTCCAAGTCGAGTATTTTGTAAACTCTGTAATCTCAAATAAAATAATAAGGCTTTTTACTTACAAGGATCAAGATCAAGTATTCTATATTCAAGTATTCTTCGTTTGAATATTATGAGCACAAGTGTCAGGTTGACAGAGGCACTACTGTATACGTGAATGGCATTTGACATTGAATTGGCATCATCATGCTGGCGATGAATGATGACGGATTAATTATTTAATTAGGGACTGTTTGTGGTCTCTCTGTCAAGTTTTCTTGTCAATTTCCTTGATGTTGTAAGGTAGAATTAACTTGTGATTGAGGACGACTGTGACTCTGAAAAGCGTTGGTTTGTCAAATAGAGATGGAACCCCACCAGAGATCATTGCCACAGACACAGATATTTTATTGTTTGTGGATGGCATATAGTTGGGGCTAATAAACGTATTAACTAATTTTTTATGATGAGCGATATTTTTACAATGATTGTAATGTAATGTATAATTTAATATAAGTGTATATTTACATAATATTGGAACCAAAATATTTATTTGCGATCTTTTTTAATTGGCGTGCTATTTTCAGAAGCAAAACCGTGAATGTGAAACAGTTTCCAAATTTTTTTTTATCATAGTACTACCAAGTCACTCAGTGAGTCTTCGAGGGCGGACAGGAGTAGACTCATGAATAAAGAAGATAAATTGACAAGTCTTTGACGGAAATAAACGTTTTGAACTATTGTAATTTTATTACTGAAAGCGGCTTATTATTATGACATCCCAACTAGATCATAACAGTACAAGTGTAAACAATAATGGAAATGGAGGTAGTGGAAGCGGAGGAGGGGGAATATCTTCGTCCTCACGGAATTATTTGTTCAACTGTCTGCTCACGGAAAATCTTGGCGGACCCAGTTACAGAGTAAAGTGGTCGGATCATTACAATAATGCGTGGATTTTTGAAGGATGTGATGGGATTGCGATTCGGGAAGGGACACAGAATTTATTTGAACACCTAGTGGTGTCAAAGGTAAAATAGATAAGAAGCTGAATAATTTTTTTAATGTATATTATATTTTTTTTTAAACTGTGACAGTAACTTTAATGTCCTTGTCTGTAGGAAGTTGTGGTGACAAATACAAAGCCCGTCCTTAATCAAACCGTCAATTTACCCGACTATGAGTTTGGAAATTTGTCCGTTCTCGAGCAACGTCGATATGTTGTATCCCTTCTCATGGCACAACTGGAACTGGCCTCTGCCGTGTGC
>JAHZNC010006606.1:0-23143 GCA_027744095.1 Zhuqinia jingwanae | reverse complement strand
AATTCGAGAAAATTCCAGAACATTCGAGAAAATTCGAGAAAATTCTTGAAATTCGAGAACATTCGAGAAAATTCGAGAAAATTCCAGAAAATCAGAGAACATTCGAGAAAATTCCATAACATTCGAGAAAATTCCAGAACATTTGAGAAAATTCCAGAAAATTCCAGAAAATTCCAGAACATTCGAGAAAAATCCAGAAAATTCTCCTTTTTCGAATTTTCTTTAATGCTCCGGAGTGGTTTCGAAATTTCTAGGTTAAATTTTAAGTAGCAAAGCTTTAGCTGCTTATAAAATGCTCCGTTGGGTACATAACGTGTAAATTTTCAACAAAAATCATTATATCTCTTACATAGTTAAGCCAATTCACATGAAACTCGGTATACATCGATAACTCAATGCTCTTATTACGAATATGATAATTACATTAACTAATTAGTCCCTCAGTTAGCCAAAATCGATTAAGAGTCGCTTTGCTACTTTTTTACCCCGTTTAAACGGTTTATTGTTACTTCTAAAGCTTGTATACTATATAGTTACGTCCGGTTTTGATGAGATAGCAAAAGTTGAAATATTTCGTGGACTATTTTCCTCAAAAGGAAATTTTTGAATTTTCGCCGAAAAGCAGACATAAGTGGAAATAATTTTTCTTGGGTTTGGTTAGCAATAACAGCTTCTTTGAAGGGAATTATTATTACTGTTTTTATTTCAAACTCTCAACATTAATGTGCGCAGAAAAAATGATGATGTTCATGTTGTAAAGTAACAGGAAAATGAATAAAAATAAGTAAATACAGAGTTTATATCCACGTCAAAATCAAATTACTACATAAACAAGAAACGAGATAGGTAATTTACAGCTATATAAGTTAGCCTGCGTCAACCTACATCCCAAAATTGTACACACTTTCGACAAATTAAATTTGTGCAAAAAAACATTTTAAATTAAAAATAAAATAAAATTGAAATAAGGTGACGAAAGAAAGGAGACTGCCTGCATGATGCAGGCTGCATCACATCCTATTATCCTATATATTGTTTAGTGGTGTGGTGGTTAGTATTTTGTTTAAAGGACAAAAGTCGCAAGAAGATATATTAATTCAGGCTTTATTAATACAATTTATATCTACATTTTTCACACAAAAATATATATTTTAAAACTATACTTTTATTTGAGAAACATTTATCCACTTTTCAATTCATTGTAATATACAAAGGTTTGATGCTTCATGATTCGTTGAATAATTAAAATAGACAGTTTTTTCTTCCTTGGAATACACTGGTTAAAATAAGTATGACTTGATAACCTAATAATAAACCTACTAAACTGGTCAGATGGCGTAAACTTTCTGCAAAATTTATGTTTGCAAGCAGCTAAAAGTTGTACACGCAAGTACATGCCTAGTTTATAGGGAAACCAAGTCATTTGTAAAATTATGCGGAAGAACAAGTCTCTTAAAATAGAAAACACAATCATTCACTTCCATCAACTGTCATGTTTCATGGGTCATGGGTAACAGGAGCAGCAAAGAGTCTGATGTTGAGAGCCATGGATGATGATGAATGGTAAACGATCATGTTCGTCTTCGTTCATGTCTTTCAGACTCACTTTCTCACTTTGGAACCTTCAGCAGGATACATATAAAGTTGCTTTGTTACAATCCTTCCCCAGTATTCGTATTTGTTATTTCTGTGATTTTCGTGTTTTGGAATCCTTATGAGTGCCGGGTTTATCTTTATTTCAAAGTTTAAAATAAATCCACATATGCTTTGCACGCAATAAATCATAATGTGACATTCAACTTGCGTCCAATTTACAGATGTAATAAGTCAATAATTCGTGAGTGAGCATATTCAATTAATTCATCGGTTTCACATTACATCTTTAAATCTGTATTGTTTAAAAAAAATCTTAGAAGAATCCAACAAATTTGATTTTGATTAACGAGCAACCCGAAACCCACACATCACATGACAACAAGTCACATCAGAGATGTGCATACATTCATATTTTCTTCTTAAAATAAGAGCTCACAGAGGAGATAGATAAATATAGGAAGATAAATTGTTCAAGCGTTTTTCCTGATCGATTTTTTTCCTCATCCGATTGTTTGACATTGAAAATTGCTTCGCCTCGCGTTGATTTCAAGTCATTCAAAAGAAATGGGACAACAATAATAATACACTGAGTAACCAGAGATGAAACTCATGAACGGAGACGGACAGCATGTGGAGATGAGCATTTTGCAATCTCTCTGAGCTGATATGCTTTCACCAGAAACTCTGAGCTGAAAAGAGTTGAACCCTGCTGCTTTTTTTTGTAATTGCTGACCTTTCCTTGCTCAAGTACATAGTATGTACTACACATGTATTTCTGAAAAATTCCTTTTCAACTCAAGTCAATATATTTTTCATCGCGGAAAAGTATTAAATGTAGAGTGCAAATACCTAAATACGCAAGTAATAATTAAACAAGTAACATGTGGTCCATGTAAACAGCTAATATTTAATGCGATAAGTTAAAATTATGTTCCACTTTAAGCTACTCGAATTGTAAATTTTTTATTTGAACTACGAATTCTAAAAATACTTCATATTATACGTACTTGCCTGCAATAATTTTTTCTTGGCAAGTTTGCTTGCAAATATTTTTTTTGAAGCCTGAGCAATACAGACTTTCTGAGAGAAGAAGACGATAAAAAAAACCTTATCACAATCCACAATTCCACACACACACACACACAATCATGAACTATACTCCAGAAACGTGTATATGCATTTTAATTTTAATTCCCTGTAGTCGTCTACCCTTTTTTTATTCTTTTCATTGTCGACTCCATGATCATAATTTTTTTTCTTCTTCTACTTCGTGCGTGCTTTTTTGTACGAGCACGAACTATTTTATACTGAAAAGAAAAAAAGTGAAAATAGAAAAATTGTGGTTTCGCGAGTGTGTGTGTACAATAATGCATGTTTGAAGTTTGTACTATGCTGCTGGTGTAGTATTATAGCGAGGCTGACAGTCAGTAAGACATAATTTATTTTATGGATTGCATGTTTGTGTGTATTTATGTATGTACTAAAAGGTACGTTAGTAGGCAAATCACACAACAACGAGCTGAATACTGTTTTTATATAAAAAAGGACTCATCTTCTAATTCCCTCGTCATCATGGCCATCATCTTGCCTGCATTAGCTTATCTCAGCTGAGAACATTTTTGCCCTCTGACTGATAACGACACAGCCAACCGTTTAGTTTTTACTTTTAAAAAAATTAACGAAATTGCAGAAACACATACCTACCCACATATCAACAAGAGATCAGACCATCAGGGTCCTATTTCCAGTCTTAATTTTGCTGTCTTTAGACCTTCCGGCTAAATGTTTTTTGCTATTGTGGATATTCACATACCTATACGTGGTGCACAGTGAAAGCTCAGTAGATCCCAGTTGGGCCTTTTTTCACTTTTTTCTGCTGAATTTCGAGTAAAACGAGGAGGGTGATGATGATCATGACGCGACGATAAGAAGGAAATTGAAAGTAGAAAATAAACATTCTCTCCAAAGACGAGTCTTGTCTCTCTTTTGCTCTGGTGTTGTGTGTGTGGCGGTTGTGGTATAGTAGTGCGGTAGTAGTACACAAGTGGCTTGAGGTGGAGGGGTGGTATTTCCTTTAGTCCGTTTATCCACAGAGAGAACCGAGAAATGTGAGTTCCAAGAAAAGAAAAGGAAGAAAGTTAAAAGAGGTATGAAGTAACCTAAAAGTCGGGCATCAATAGCACTTTATGCATATGCATGTATGTATGTACATAAAGTTAGAAGAAGGAACTGTACAAACTTAAAAGACCTTTTAGATGCAATAATAATACAAGAGTGCATCCAAAAAAACGTGCATGCATGAACATCCATTCACCAAATCACTAGCCAAAATATTATCTGATTGCCTTTAAAAAAGTGTACCAAGAAAACACACACACACACATGCATACTCACAATGTTCAATAGAATCTAGTAGAATTTTCTCCTTAAAAACAGCCCCATGTGTTGTAGATGGGGCTTTTTTCTGTATACAATGTTGGTCTCTCTCTCTCTCTCTCTCTCTCTCTGTTTTATGTATTTATATAAGCATATTATTTTGGAAGTGGTACAAGTTGCAAGGAATGAATGCATTCTCCTTTTAAAGATGCTTCTGTTACTGTTTAATGGGGGATGAGAATGATAATAAGAGCGACGAGGACGAATACAATGATGATGACGTTGTGAAAGAAGAACTCCTGTCATTGTGCTTTGTGCTCTCTTACTCAAAAGTGTGGAGTAATACTCTCAACTCTTTAGAATTGCTGTTTGAAAATAGTAAATACTCTGCGGGGAGAAAAAAGAAAGAATGAGTATGAGCTTTAAGTCTTGAAAAAGAAGCGAGAGAGAGAGAGAGAGGAGAAAAGGAGAAAGTGAGGAAAGTCACATAGATGGAAATACAGGGAAATAGAAAAGATGGAAAAAAAATTGTATGCAAAACTTAACAATTTTTTATTTATGCGTTTCCGCAGTCAAGTCGAGTCAACAGTCCACATATCTTGTGAGGATTTGTGAACTACTTTTCCCTCGTCGTGGGAAGTTTTGCGAGAGTTTTACTGGAGGGAAATGGCATATTTTTGTCAGTGGGGGATAAATAAATAAATAAATATATTTTCCCTTACTACTACAGTCGCTTTAGAATTACATATCTTTCTTTTTCTTGTTGTGGTTTTCATGAATTCTCATTACCCAAAACCTTCATTTGATAAGTGCCCTACGATGAAAAATTTAACAAGGCCAGTATTGTAAAGTCTTCCTCGTTATTTTGACTTAAAAAAAAATTTCATATGGGAAAAAATGTCTTGGCAACTTGCCACTCTAAACAATCAATTGACTTCCTAACGAGCAAAGACGGTTGCACGTTGCTCTCTCAATTCGTAAAGGTAGTTAAGAGAACAATTTTACATGTTTGGAATAATAATTAAAATGATGTAAGTAATAACCATTCCGAAATATGTAAAATGGGACAAATTTATGATATGCAGAGATCATAAACTTTTATCTTAACCAGGAGACGTAATTGAAAAAAAAAACCGGTACACGATAAATATATGCAGGGTTTTAAAAAATCGGTTGAAAAAAAAAGAGAATTTTACGACACCAACCCCAAAGTATGTATATGTACAAGTCTATCAAGTGGTGATATCCCTAACTATTGATATATTTTTTTAGCATGCACACACATGAAACGACTGTTTTTAGTGCTGTATGGAAAATCGTGCAATTAGCAAAGGACGCAGCATTGTAAAAAAATACCTATTTGCTTTTACTATCATGGATAAAAAAGATGTAATTTAACCACTCGCAGGATCACAGCTCGAGATTTTCGAAATGACATCCACAAAAGTAATTGCCCATCGTCCTATCATATTTTCAGCTGGGTACTCTATATAGCAGGAAGCATCTACCTACAAGATATTCAGAGATTTCCATTTTAACTCCCGGTGGATATAAATAAAATTTTGGTCGATTTACAAAATAAGGTCAATGGTACACACACGACTGACATCACATATATTTATTTTGCTACATGTTGCGTAATCCTTGGAATCATGAGCAAACTATCATCCCTTTCTATAATAAATGAATATATACATATCTTTATGCTACTACTCAAGTGATGATGATTCATGTGCTCGTGCTAAAATTTGTTTTACCTTGTAACTTACATTACATATATTTCCTCCCCTTTTTTTCTGATTTGGACATATTTTTCCTCTTTACACTATCAATACATTACACAAAACATCAATAAATTCACTAGGCCTCCTTTGGGCATCATATCTTATGCTACAACACATATTTTTTTAAATCCTACCAGACTCAACAAAATACATTTAATTTTTTTTGTGTTTTTTTGGGGTCATGTGCATTTCAAGTGAGAGGAAGGATATAATATTTTTTGTTGTTTATCTGAGCAAACTATTATGAAAAGCTCAAGAGATCACTTCTTTGAAAGTTTCAGAATTCATCTTCTGGCATGCATGCAACTTGCTACTACAACTGCTGCTGGTGGTGGTGGAAAAAACAAAGAAAACACACATACAAGTTTGGATCGCTGACAGATATTGTGAAGCAGCAAAGGGATCAATGCACATGAGAGGATAATGTTTTCTGCTTTTGTCGTTTTCGATCAATTCACCCTTTCCATCCATACTAGTACACTAGTTCTCTGTTGTCTTTCAAATAATGATGCAACTGTATAGACACGAAAATAGTAGTAGAAAATAGTGCACTTTGCTCAATAGAATTTTTGTGTAGCCAAAAGATTTGAGACACAAGTCACATCTAACTATCTATATTCTTCACACGATAAAATGCATTTGATTCAATAGTAATTCCAAGAACGCAGTTGGAAAATGGTGTAGCCAATTTTTTCCTGTTTCCTTTTTTTATTAGCAGCTGAGGAAAGGAGTAAATTGCGCATAGAATTTTAAGACAATTTTTTTACTATCTATTTGTATATCAGCTATATATTTATATATATTTATGCCATCTGTATTTATTTCAAAATTGATTATCTGCAAATTACATCAAGTGTTATTTTTTTTAAATGGTAGACAAAATTCAATATTGTGTCAATCTTGAATACTTTCTTAAAATATTTGATAATAATATGCTGTATTTTTCACTTTTATATATATATATATTTTTGCACACTGATACACAGGTGGTGAAAAGATGAAGCTCAGCTGCTCAGCATATCAGGCCGGGAGCTCGTACGCTCAGAAGATTCTAAGTGGCCACACTCAAAACTATGGGGCTACCAGTACCTCCACAAATCTCTCCGGGGACTCCACTCAAGGCATAACGCTTCCGTCGTGGAAGGTAAGCACTTGTATATATACATAATACTTTCCCTACATATCTTGGCTACGTTTTTTGATATCATGACATAATAAAACGCTTATACTGCTTTGAACAAAAAGGAGAAGGTCTATCCTGCTATATCCTGCTACTGTCATAAAATACAATACGATACTCCTGTTTATTTTATGCTTTTTTTTACCAAAAAAGCATACATAATGCATGTAAAGCATCAAAGAAGATATAATATACATGTATATTTTTATGTGTGCATCTATCCAACCGTGTTATCCTTCTATCTAAAGGGATTTTAACAAAAAAATAAAATAAGGAGGAAACGGAAGGGAATGATAATACCAGCACTACTACTACTACTACCATAATAATAATAATAAATAAATAGGGTTTAAAGAGGAGTGAACTCTATTTTGTTACTATCCTTTATACATACATAAATGGCTACATAATGTTCGTTACTTTCCCATTTTCAATGGTTTATCAATTGCTTGGTGCATTTTACAAAAAGGGAAAAAGTGTGATCAGTTTAAGACAAGAGTAATTGTGAAAAATGTACTATACCTATGCAATAAATATTAGTAGCACTAATGGAAAAGGATGCAATAACTAAAATAATGTATAATATACAATTCAACACTTTTTTGAATTTGTTTTTTTGTTATTTTGCCTTTCACCAAAAAAAAAACATGGAACATGTTTGATTTGAGTAAAGGTAAGTGTCTTTTCATATAAAATACATGGCTTATTCTCTAAGAGAGATTTATTACAACAATTCGTAAAAATGTCGTAAACAAATAACAAGCATTGTCTTTCTCGCTTGTGGAGTGGAGGTTTTTTTTGTTTGCTCATTTGTACCTTTTGAGCAAGTGAGATGTTTAAAAAAAAAAAGAGAAGTTTTTAACAAGCTTGTTAGGTTTGCTGTGACTGAAGTTGAGCAAGGTTGTGGCTTTATTATTATTATAGCCGCACTTTTGCTTGCTTGTTCTGTCGACACAATTTTGTTTCTGAATTGCAGGGAAAAGTGCAAAATTTCAGTAGTAGTGCACCACGGAATCTACACTACTACGATCTAAAATTGGGTTTAGAGGATTTACATCAGGGAGACCACAGTGGTATTACGCAAATGGCTTTTGTGCTTATTATTATGCATGTACTTAAAACAAAGAGTGCTAAAGGGAGCAACATAACAATATATAGGAGGAGAGAGTATTATTTGGAGACAAAGACGGAATGAAATGTGACATTATCTTGTTATCATAATGTCAGCGTATGGATAATAAAACGATGTAAAACCCGGATAAAAAAATATCCCTAACGGTGGTGTGCATGGGTATATATATGTACGTATGTATGTATTGTATACATCTGTGAGAGGTGTTTGCTTTTTTGTGGTGATGTATGTACCACGGCAGGATTTCTGCTTTGTTCTTCTTTAAGAGTATTTCGACAGCCGCTTTCCCTTGAGTTTTCTATACTGATTTCCTGAAAGCAGCAGCAACAGCAACAATAATAACTGTAACCTAAAAAGAAAGTTAATTTGTTTGAGTGTGTAAAAAAGTTTGTCAAAGGGTTATAAATGGTAAAACAAAAGACAATGAGGAAGCACACTCTGATGGAGCATATATGAGTATTGGCACAAAAAAAAACTTTTAATTTTTGTCGCTTATTTGTTTCATCTCAAAACGGAGAATGAGTGTGCTTTGAAGTTTTTTTTTATCGGAGAATGAAGTTTTTTATTTATGTAACTTGAACAAATAATAGAGGACTCTTTATGATTTCAGATTTAATAATGATAACTTGATGACAAGACAGGCTTTCAAATTCAAGTCGTGCATAATAAGTTATACGTGCATGACAAATACCTAGATATGAGTATAATGCAATGGCACAAAATTGATTTGTTTTTTAAACTGATCATCATCATGGTTTGTATGTCAGGCCCAATTGATATCGGTTAACTTGATGCCTTTCATCGTAAACGTTTTCACAAATGTAAATGTTGAAATGACTATTATTACGTGACCAAGATTTCATCATAACCAAAAATGGGTAATAACTTTCCTACCATTTTACTTCCGAGTATTATTTCAAAGCCCATCAATTTGTTTGCTTTTATAAGAAGTCATTTACTTTTTTTTTTGATGAAATCAGTGTGATAGCGAGTAAGGTTGGTAATGTCAAAGTGGTAACTTTTAGGCTTTACTTTAGACACAGGAAATGTCAAAATTTAGAAGTTGTCAAGTATCATTATTACACTACTCTACAGATACATATTAGTTCACACAGCAATTTCAAACAGAATTGTGATTAATTAGCAAACATGCTCATGCTCAGTCACACACATCACACGTAATTAAGGGAAATTAAATTAGGTGGTTATTTGAAAACAAATTAACATGGAAATTAGTATTGCAATCAAGAATCTTTCCATCATAGTACCACCGCACCACCGGGGTAAACACTAAATTCTGAGAAATGCTTGTTTGCATTACTTACATCATCATCATCATCATCAGTTTAAAATGCACAACACTTAGACTGTAATTTAGATGTGGTGTTTTTGTAGTAAACGTATTTTGATGAATTGGTGGATTCCTATAGAGAGGAATGCTATAACAACGACAAACTTGTGTACTTTCTTGGTATAAGAGAAAAAACGGGCATGACGTACATCAGTAACAAAACATATTACAAAAAAATATATATAAAAGAATCGTGACATCGTGAGACTGTATCATATTCACAAATAATGCATTAATATTACTATTTTATTTGCAAATGTATTCCTTTAAGTCAGCTCCTGAATAATTCAATAGCCAGTGACTCCATTTCTACTTCTTCATGGTTCACCTACTTAACTTTCATGTACAATGTATAGCCCACGTAGTATATTATGGTATGTATATTATATGATATGTAGTAGTGGCAGCAGTAGAGTAGAGCTCTGGCATTCTTAAAACTAGAAATACCGTGTGTGTGTGTGAAAAGTAGGCGAAACAAACTTTGTCCTCCTCCTGCCTGTCTACCTACGTAGTAGTTTCTTTGCTATGGTGGTGGTGGTGGTAACGTTTTAGAATAGTAGAAAGTAGAAGTAGCAGCAGCATCCATAATACCCCATTCTCCTGCCAATAATATTCCCCAGAAATTGTGATTTATTTCTTCATTCTTCTTCCTCTGCTCAGTCTCACTCTCACTTTTTCCAGAGACATGGAAAAGCAGCAACTTTTCCGGTTTTTGACAAAACATAAAAACGTTTACAGTTTTACACACACACACCTGCAAAAAAGGAACCACCCTTTTGGGACTAGCACGAAAAGGAGCTAAGAAAACCAAGTTATTTTTTTTTGTCACAAAAAAATATGCGGTTGCAATATAAGACACAAGAAAGTAGGAGGAGAATGACAAGGCTTTTATTATTGTTCATTTGAAATACGCACTCAACAAAATATATAAAAATAATAATGCTAATATATAGCTTTTGGCTTATAGCAAGATTTTCCTGGCGAAGATTACTACACGATGACTACACGAGGAAAGAAACCAGAACTATGAGAAAGGGTGAGTTGTTGGTGTTGTTGTTTTGGTGAATAAAGCCAAAAAAAAACCAACAACAACTTCCGATTGCCATTTTGTTACAACCACCTTATTTCTCAGATGAGATGATGATTCTTATCATCTCGGTTCCGTTGTCTAATGCTTATGCCCATGTACATTTGTATAAATAAATGTATAACATGTAACATAATAGATAATATATTCTATAGCATGTCATCCTGTTGTACATTTTATAGTTCTTCGGGGCTTCCCATTTTGGACTCTGCAAAACCGACTGTAATAATGATAATGGATTCTAGGTTTTCTAGGGTTTAGCCAAGTCACTGTGTCTCCATATTTTTGCCCCAAAGCAATTTTTTTGCAAAGCAGTAGTAGTATACATATAGAGTATACAACATTATAATATGTTGTACATAAAAATACAACAATGATGTTCAGATGAAAGTGTCATCCTTTCTTTTATTATCCTTTTTCCTTTCCCTTTTTTTATTTCTGAATAAAGTTGTGTTCTCTTCACTAACTCTGCTCCACTCCTATATATATTTTTTAGTTTGCCTACACATCAAAATTATTGAGTTTTTTTTAGTTTCTACTTGTTCTGCAAGATTATATTGCCTTGCTATTGCTGCTGGTGGTTGGTTGGGCTGCTGCTGTTGCTGCTGATGATGATGATGATGGTCGTAAAGAAATGAGAAAAGTGATCAACTCCAAAAGCCATAATGGATCCTTTTCATTATTATTTTCAACTCAAACTTGTTCATTTTCATGGAATCCTTTAGCTGTAAGCAGTCTACTAGCAGAGCAGTCCAACTACAAAGTCTAGAAAAAAAGAGGGACTATAGTTTTGGAAGAAGAAGAAGAACAAAGAATTTTAGAGCATAGGTTTTGGCTAGTGGAGAGGTGAGCAGAAAAGTGTAGGTGGAAAACACAGGTGATGGCATAAAAAAACAAGAGCTTAATATTTTCTCCTCTAAAAAAGCACATCTTGTATATATACTACTCAACTGTGCGTCTATATTATATTGCGTAGTCATATACACATAAATATGCAATAATAGCATGTAATATATTAAGATGGCTAATATGAAAATGCAGACGGAGAAAGTAAAGTACGTCGTCAGCTAATTAACCTGTTAACCTGTACTAGGTATATGCCTAGTCCACACCACTGCACAGGTATATGTACTTTTTTTTTATCCCAGCAAGAGCTGAGCTGAAACTGACATGCACATACACACACACACACACACACATGACGACTAAAATGATTACTGGCACGCATTAAGGTGATTAAGCACAAACATCATGATGATGATAGATGAGTAAAATAAAAAATCTTTATGTTCTATAGAGTTCACAGCGATACATCATCATATTATTATCTGAGAGAGTTTCATCATATCATGTTAAATGATCATCAACAGATGATATGATATAATATAGATGTTTGATGAAAAGCCTGTATTTTATCATGTGCTAGTAGTTGTGACACTGTGACTGGTGGTGATGATCATATTTTGGATAGCATCTCTCTCCCTATTCCAAAAGTTCTATTCTGTAGCAAAGTAGGTAGATTTATTCTTCCAAATGTGTTTTTTGTATATATATCATTTACTTGCGCCTGTGTGTGCTTTAAAAAAAGTTGTCAGTTTTTGGAAGAAATAAACAAAAAGTTTTTTTGTAAATGTTCTATCACACTCAAGATTCCCGTTCTTTTATTCATTTTTTTTGGGTCGATGTGTGTCTTTTTGTGTGTTTGTAGTAATAATCAAATAAGTTTTGTGAGGAAAAGATGATACATATAAATAAACAAATATGTATATGTACCCTGCGTTGTATAAACTTCCCACCACATGTCACCTCAGGGGTGTCGGTTGGCCTCATGTTTGGACTGCTACTTTTCATTTAAAAAGAGCAAGTTTTTTTTTATATATTTAACTTGAATCCCATCAACGTAAACTCTCTATAATATACGTTCTGCATACTTTCCCTTTCACATCCAATCGAGGTAATGTGTAAAATAGGCCACAGGGCATTAACACAGACAAAAAAAAACTCGTGTGTGTGTGCTTTGTTGGAGAGAGTCTAAAAAAGTTACTTTGAATGCATATATACCTATACATCGTCATGATGTGGAATAAGTATGACATGGTTTTAGTACTACTGTCTATCATATAATCAATTTCATTTAGCAAATCAAATTAGCATACAAGATTAATGAAAGTTGCGTATGGATGGAGGGAGGTGGTGGTGGGGGTGATGTTGATGAGAGCGATGTGTAGCACGGAAATTTCGAAAGATTTTTTTCTCTCGACATCAACATCGGCTCTTTTATATTGCATCCCCATTCTTTCCTAGACGACATCCAGGAGGATGGCACTTTTGATGGCAAAAGAAGATGAAAGCTAACATAATATTTTGGCGGGTGATGATGATGGTGATAAAAATCCTAAGTATACGTAGCTTATTGTTTCCTTCCGTCAGTGACTTTTACTCTCATCTCCAGTCAACAAACAAGCTACATATGCACATCACAATAACAAAATTGGTTG
The DNA here is from genome assembly GCA_027744095.1 of Zhuqinia jingwanae. Classification (NCBI taxonomy): domain Eukaryota; kingdom Metazoa; phylum Arthropoda; class Collembola; order Entomobryomorpha; family Paronellidae; genus Zhuqinia; species Zhuqinia jingwanae. Next base: position 10,139 of record JAHZNC010006606.1, on the reverse strand, counting down.
TGAAGTTACTCTTTGTAGCTCACAACCATGTGGCAATGGCGTTGAAGTAAAGCTAAATCCGACTTGATATGTGATTTCCTCAAAATCGGTTTTATGGATAAATCTTCATAGTGATCAGTCATATGACATTCTAGTTAACGACAATTAATTATTATTAACTTTTACTTTGGTTTATCATCAGGATTCTGTGCTGGGGTGGTTTTATTTAAATTTATCAACAAGAAAATGCGATAATTTAGAATTAGCTACAACAATCCTATTATCTCCCTGTGTCAACAACTCAAGGAGGCCCATCTACAAAATCATTGGGCATATTGACATGATCAGAGGGCACAGACTTTTCTGGAGTTAATGTTGAACGGAACCTGGATGGAGTCGAAAAGGGAAAGAGAGATTTTGGTTTATTTGGTTCCTTTTCGAACTAGCAAAGCCAAAGCCGGGTGTATAAATAACGGGGGTGTTTCCACAGGCTTCTGTATTCTTGTTGAAAATATTGGTGATGCTTCCTGTTTCATATGATGATGATCATCATCATCCTTCTTGTGTTCTCGTCCTTTATCCCATCATCATATCATAAATATCGTCAGAATCAGCATCTTCATGTTTTTCATGGCTCACACAGTATGTCGCTTTTCATGATCAGGAGATTGCAACTTGTCTAATGATGATGACAAATGTTATTTATTCTCATCCCCCAGGTTTAATCTAATAAAGAGTGCCAGAGAGAGAGAGAGAGGGATAGGTGCATATACCTAGTAGTAATAATAACGTAACATGCGTGATCTGGGATGTGGAGGTTGTGATGCTGGCGGTATTATTATAGACCAAACACACAATGGATTCCCCTCTCCCCACGGCTATCTACATGCTATTTATATTGCTACATTATTAATGGTCGCACAAGGAATATTATATAGCGTTGTGCATGGGTATGCATGATGCTATTGTTGTTGGCTGTTATAAAAATATGAGGAGGAGGATGAGGTACATAATAAAACGCTCAACTTGTATCTTGTCTGCTTTTTTATAGACAACAATATTGGAATTCTTAACCCTCATAATTCATTTATGTTACAAGAGACTGACACTTTAAGACATCAGCAGATGGTATTTATATGGTATAGAATATACGGAGGGATGAGCTATTAGCATACTACGTTTTTATATGGAACAAACAATGAAACCGGATGTAATAAAGTTTTCCTATTTTTTATAGGTTGTTTGCCTACATAATATACAATATGTAGATATATTATATTGATGTGTACCTTCACCTTCTTTGCATCTTCCTGCAACTTGTAATCAGATCAAGTTGGTTGCCGAATTGTTTATGAAAAAGAGAGCTCGTTTGTATAGGCACAATGGGAAGTTGCACAAAGTTATAATTACAGACAATATAATACATATATGTGTTGGCATATTGACTTACAATCCGTTAAAGAGTCTACTCCTACCTTACTACCGCCGATGTGCAGAGAGCTCTGTGGAAATCAGAAGTAGCGCGCTTAATTATACATCCTTCCGTTACCTTTACTACAAAACTGCTTGTTGTACAATGGAATCAAAGGCAATAGATTGTTCCCTTTGTTTTAAGACTCTATTACGTTGGGTAAACAAGGTAAAAGTTACAATGTACCAATACCACATTATATACCAGCGACAGAATTGCTCAATGCAACAACCAAAAAGATTAGCTCTTTGAAGTTGCTTCTTTTTAAATCATTCTGACTGCTAATTTCCATGTGATTGCATATTATAATCTTCTCATCGTTACATTGGATATATTCGTTCCATTTTTAAAACATTATTAGCATACTTATCACAAATCGGAGCATGTTCTGTGATTTAATCTACATACATGCCTACATGCCTCGTATGTTATTATCAAAGCCGAAGGGTTACGATTACACACAAGAAGGTTTACGATTTTAGGTATTCTGTTTGAGGATTTTTTTTAGTCCAAAAAAGGGGTTGCTAATACAAACCAATACGATTGTCCAGTTTCTCTCTTCTATGATGACCAAGTGAATTTTGAAAATATATAACATTTCTTACAATCGGAAGTTATTTTTGGTAGAAGTTTGCAATAAAATGTAAAAGTTCATGTGCACGTGTGTTTGCTGACAAACAACACGTGCACAAAGACCCCAAACAAGATCGACAGGATATTTTTGTCATTATTTTCAATACTTGTGGAAATAGTGAGTGGTTTAAAAAAAATCTTTATTTTCAGTTCTCTTTTTATTCGGGAAAGTAATTAAACCCCTTTGAAAGAAGTATATTGGTGGGGGAGGGGGTGGTGGGAAGTGAACATTAAGTATTGTATTGTGAGTGTGATTGTGTGTGTGTGTCCTCGCCAAATAAACTTTTGACTGATTTCAACCACCACTCAAACCATCCAATTATTTGCACTGCTCTACATGCGCTCTATTTTTCTTCTTCTTCTCAATTTCTTGTGAACCACTTTTATAAATCAAATGAAACAAAAACATACACTTTTGTTCTCATGCGTCACAGTTGGCAACAAACGACAAACAAGTAAGGATTACAATGTTTAACTCGAGAGTACACTGATTGATTTCGTTTTCTTTCGATTTAATCCTTTTCGAAACCAAGAAGAGGATTTCAGTTTTGTCAATATAAATTACAAATCAAATCACATAATATGTCGTATCCTCTTCATCAACGTCATTAACACAAATTCGTGTGGGGCCACGGGCCTAACCACCATGCACGTCATTTTTCTTTCTTAATTTTCTTTCTATTTTTTTTGTAAAACCAACTTTTCCATCCAATTTGTAAGAAACATTATATGTCATCATCATCATCATCATTATTACTGTTTTTGCGTAACGCTTGCCTCATAATTGTAATAAGAAACACGTTAAAGAATGTGAATAAGTCATTTGAATCGTTTCAATTACACAAAACAAATGATATGATATGATAATATTATATTATTATGATCATTGTTGCTGAAAGTATTGAACGAAATCCTAATGAGCATAAAAAAACTTGGAAAGTATACAGATATCACAACTAGTATTTACGTCACAATAAAAAAATGTACATTTCAAATGGTAAAATGCATTTACGTAATTATTATATATGCTGAGATTATTATCATGTTGCTTATTACACAATGTACATAATGACATCATTATTATGACGTTCAGATATATGTTTGTGTTACTTTATACTCATCCGTCGTCATCTTTTTTCGCTTTTAAGTATTTTTCTTCCCTTTGTCAAATTGCATTTATGTTTTGTTTCTTTCTTTGTTTTACGTACAACAAAAAGTTCTCTCTTATTTTAAAAATTGAGCACATAATACGTGTGTTTCTGTAAGAGATATAATAGAGATGTAATTTAGAGTTTGTTTACTATGTACAGTAATCTACTACACAATGTGAAAAAAGTACGGCTGGTGCATGGTGCTTTATACAAAAATAAGTAATATGAAAATAATAAGCAAACTTTCTCTTAACGGCTGCAAAATCCCGTCAGATAAACCGTTTGCAACGCCTCCAAATGCAGCTAGAAGCATTATATATATACCGTGTCACATCTCAAACCTTATTTTTCATTGCAAAAAAACCCCATCCAAAACTTTTTCCTCTACATCCTTTACTCTTCAATACACTTTTCTTGATGGAAGGAAACAAAATGTGAGGTAATGGGAAAGCAGAAAATTATGTCAGGAGACTAATAATGATGATGATGATATTCTTATGTGAAACTAAGAACATGAAAGTTAAAGGAAATGTATTACTATTCTATAAAGTGGTCTGACTAGTTTGGTAATAAATAAGGAATACTACCTAAGCTTTCGCCGCTATGCTGCAATGGCCCTTTTGTCAATGAAAAAAGGAAAAGAAATAGGACCACATTATCTTCGACACACAAAAGATGAAGAAAGGGAGGGAAAGTGACAACAAACATTTTTCCCCCTTCGTTTCATCATCATCAGCACCGTCGACTAAGGAACTTTAACAAGGATTTGGCGGACTGGAAAAAATCTGCTATAATAGCTTTATATACAAACGACAGATTCACAACACACACACATACACACACAAACACACACACACACACACACACACACACACAGAATGCTGCACAGACTACTAAACAATATAACCATATACAGTCATATAACCAAAAAAAGGAGGAGGAGGCGGAGGACAGTCCTCTCAGTCCACTCTATTTTGTTCCCAGAAGAAGAAAAATACTCAAGTCATACGGCTCACAACTCGTCGCTTTCTCATCTACCTATACACTCCTCTAGTTGAAGAGAACAGTAGGCGGTCCACTTCACAAAGCATGCATGCAAGCATTCGCTTTCTCTTCGTTTCATATCCCTACTACCACAACACCGCAGCACTATAGTGCTGTGGTTATCATCAGCAGACCGGATACAAATTAAAGTGAAACTAAACTAGGATCATATGTGCTAGTTATTATGAGAGAATATTATAGGGCTACCTTTTTTTAATTTTCATAAATATAATGACCATGATATATTATGCCAGTTACATTTATTATGCTAGCGAATTTATTATCTACACATGGCAGTGTAATGCAGTAGCAATGACGTCTGTCCACCTTCACATTAAACTATTATTGCATTGTGTGCAGCAAGGTAGTAGCTACTAGCGTTCAAATACTACTAAATTTAATGGATAAATGTGTCAAGGTAAATACACAGAGAAAACTAAATGCTAACTGGGGACAGGAAAGGAAATTGGGAATGAGAAAATACCAAAACGGAATAAAAAGCAGTATCATCAAGTCGGATCTTGTGTGCTTGAAACCAACACTGTCACTTTGAGGAAATGTCCAATATAAAAAATAACAATGTTTGCAACAGTCGGCGGGGTGCTGTGGACAAAAGAAAAAAAAATGAAAGGAAGCTGATACAAAATGTACATAATACTCTGGGTTAGCAAATATATTACTTGCAGCTATGGAGCAACAAAGTAGAAAGAGAGAGGGAGAGAGTTCAAAGTAGGTACGGTGTGATGCCAGTGAACCATATAGAGAAAGTACTCATGTAACTATGGCTTACTTTCACTTTTTTTCATCTTCTCTGCTGGATTCAAAAGCATCACTAGCACTAGCATCATCATCATCTCATCATGAACATGACTTACTGGCAAACTAGCCAAACTATATATACTTCCCCTGACTCATATATAAAGCTATGCCAGTCTAACAAAAAATTGTGTAAACGAAATCGAATGTGTGTGGTAACATCCGGATAGGTAGTCCAAAAACAACATTGTATTAACTCTGATAGATAGACTTTCCAGCAGACAGGAAACGAAAATGCGTGTGTCGAAATTCGTAAGGATTCACCCTATAATAAATACTCATCATAATAATTCTAACAAATCTTTAGCGGGGTCTAACATGTGTTCCCGTAGACATTCATCTACATAATATATACACAGGTACGTATTTTTGAGCATTATTATAGGACCCTTGAAAATAATTAATTTTTAATTGACTTTTTAAGTTTCACAACCGTGAAAATATATACCTATGTATATTTTTTATGCATACCTAGTACTAGACTGTGTAGATTTTTGTTTGGGTGTTAAGGTACATATTTTGTATTATTATTTTTATGTACCTTGATTTCTTCCATGTCCAGACTCAGCGCATACAAATAGGAAGCTACTAAAGAGTACCCTGCTGGCATGTGGTAGTCATCATCATCATCCACTCCATGTTTTTGTGTTTCGAGAGAGAACTAGAAAATGAAAGACATTCTCTCGATTCACTGGTGGAGAGACACAGAACAGAAAAAGAGGAACTCTGGAGAATTATATGGCTTGTATGCGCAAGAAAGAAAGATATGATGATGATTATATTGTGCCCTATTTCCCAATTCTTGACCACTACTACCAGTGCCCCTCTTTTTTTCTACTACTTCACGCACATGAAATTGAAAAGGAGCATACAAAAACTTTCTTTTTTAACTACGCTACATAATATGTACATACATAATGGTTGACTATACATACATTTATTATGCCAAGTCCTCTGATCCGCCCGTTTTCATCGAGATGACGATATAAACGTCACAACAACGATCACTTTTTTTTACATGCTTCCCTTTGTTGTTCTCTCCTTTTCATCAATTTGTTGGAATTGAACCGAAAATAATGTGAAATACATGATGCAATAAAAAAAACTCTTGGCTTGCAACGTTACAATAATAACAACAACAGCAGAAGCAGCAGCAGCACCACCACTGATCGGCTCGCAGCCATCGTTGTTGCTCATTTATAGTCAACACGAATCATTCGATCATCTTGGCGGTAGAGAAAAAAAGAGAGACAAAAACAAACACGCAAAAATGTACGTGCAGCTAAACATATTAACAATTTTGGCATTTGACGCAACCTTAAACTAATAGAAAATTCCAATGAATGGTGAAGTTCAGAATAGAGAGGAGGAGTCAACGCAAGCAGCATGCATGCATGTTGTAATATTTATTAGCAACATTAATTTTGCTAATTACAAAAGACAACATATGAATAGCTAAAATAATCTTTAGCTTTAAAAAAAAATATATATATATATCCTAAATATTTTACTTGCTTTTTATCTTTGAAAAAGCTAGAGGGAAGGTAAAATCCAGGAAAAGTTGGCTGAATAAAAGATTATATGAAACTTTTATTTTCGTCGGACTTCTATCAAAGACTGCGATGCATAAAATTAACTTTGTGTTCTCAATAGACACCCTTACTTACTTCCAAAGTAAGTATGGTAATACACAGCATTTATACATGTAGACATAAAAGGAGAGTTTTATTATTATATAAAATTGTGCAATAGTATACGTAAATTTTAGACTTTTACTGACAATACCAGAGTTTTGGAATTTACATATATTTCGAGAGTATTTTCTTAAAACTGTACATGTACCTATGTGAGCTCAATCCGAATCCAAACGAATATATTCATCATAAGCAACATGAATATAAACTGTGTATTGAATGCATACCGTATTCCTTCTAAACATCGCCCGGGCGATCTTTGGAAATCTTGAGTCGAAAGGGAGGGCGTTCTTTAGAGAGGGGCGATCTTTAGAGATCTTTTTAAAATGATAGATAAAAAACAAAGTATTTGTATATATTTAATTAATATAAACGTTCAATAAGTTAACTTTTCCTTAATCGCCGTCATAAAAATACTATTTCGTATAAAATAATATGCTTCGCATCAAATATAGATGGGCTAAAAAATTTATTCTCTCCATTTTACGTAGCAATGCAAGCTTAGTGTTTAGAGAGGGGCGATATTTTGAAATTCTGCGCGGAAAGGGAGGGCGTTCTTTAGAGAGGGGCGATCTTTTTAAAATGACCGATCGTCGTTTTAGAATCTTATAAATTTCATTTTTAAGATTGTAAAAAACAAAGTATTTGTATATATTTAATTAATATAAACGTTCAATAAGTTAACTTTTCCTTAATCACCGTCATAAAAATACTATTTCGTATAAAATAATATGCTTCGCATCAAATATAGATGGGTTAAAAAATTTATTCTCTCCATTTTACGTAGCAATGCAAGCTTAGTGTTTAGAGAGGGGCGATATTTTGAAATTCTGTGCGGAAAGGGAGGGCGTTCTTTAGAGAGGGGCGATCTTTGGAGAGGGGCTATGTTTAGAGAGAATACGGTATATGAAAATGATTTGGCACAAGAAAATAATACACAAATATTCTGAAGCATTACTTTAAATTAAAATGGTACTAATAAAGGAGCTTTTTGTAATTCTCTTTCAAAAATCCAAACAAAATAGAAATAATATTTTTTCAATATACTTATAACATATATATGGTCACTTGGTCAGAACATGAGACTGAGACTTGCACTAATATTTATATGTAGTTGTGTACCACATCAACATCATCACACGCAAGTTGCCTCCAGGTAACACATATTACCGTTATGGTTGTGGCTCCTAAAGTTAGCCATAATGATTTCTTGGCCGATATGCGCACCAACTTGCTAATGTGATTTTGGACACCTGCTACCCGTGCAGTATCCTCAAATGTTTGCAGTATATACATAGCTCATCCAAGTCAGAATGCGAAATTTGTGGTTCTCCATCTCTCTCTCCTCTTGTTGGTCATCTTTTTCACAAAAGACTTTAATTTTATGTTGAAAGTTTTAACTCTAAAAAATACGCAATGTGTGTATTTACTTATTGTGCCTATTGTGGATGCGGTGGATGGAACTTTTAGCGTTTAATTAATAACCACACTTTATCCTAAACTTGAATACATACATGCCCACGCATATATTAAGGTTTTTTGTTTTGTTTCATGGTGGTATTAAGACAAGGTGTAAATGTAACAATAAAAATGGCACATGTTAAATAATTTGGGAGAACATTTGCTATAATAATTAACGCTGCATCTTGTTACTACTACTATTATTATACAGCAGCAGCACATGTTCATTTATACATGAATTTGTTTATGTGCATGATCCCAATGTTAACGTGTGTTTTTTTTCTAATGTACTTGCTGCATATTTCATGAGATAATTCAATGGAAAAGGAAGAACACGAGTACAGTTGGTTACATTCACATTTAAACAAAAAATTTATAATCCACTTTTCTTTTTCTCCCGGTTTGTTCCCAAGTATGCTTACACTGCACTGCTATATCCATTTCTAAGTACTCACGCTATTTGAACATTTTTGTTTGCTTATTTGTTTTTATGTTGTACATGAGAAGAAATGCGAGTTGTTGCTTATATTTTGTTTAGGGGATGTGATCACACATTTTACAACAAAGCATTTTTTTTTTTCAAAAAAGAAAGAAAAAAAGAAAGATAATCCAACTTCAGAAAGAGGTCAGGACAGGCCAGACCAGGTGTATGTAGTAAGTATCTGTAAACTGGAAAAGTGAATGGAGAAAACAACTTTGAGTTTCTGATTTTCTTGGCCAACAAAAACTTTTCCCATTTTCTTATGTATACTTCAGTTATTTCTATGAGAATACTACTAGCCGTATGAGTGACTTGATCATGAAAACGCAAGGTTTTTACACAGACAGCAAATATGGTATCACTTCTGTCACGCAGACTGACTGGTATAGTAGAAGGTTGTACGTACGCGTGTAGCTGAATAAGTTGTCATGGTAAAATAACAAAAAGAAACAATGCCTTGAACCATCACCACCCACCAAGGCAACCCGGTCTTCCTCTTCTTTAGCTGGTATTTTTGGTGCGTGTACCATATTAAGTGGTGGTATATGTCATAGTGAGTACACCCATACATAAACTTGGTTTTTTCATCAATTCTTGTTGAGCTGTGTCGTTACAACATTTTATGACAAAGAAAACGGAACTGAACCCCAAAAAAATGTCAAGTGAGTCTACCTAAGTAGATTGTCGTATCGGCTTGGGATATGAAAAAAAAACTTTGATTGAAAGCTTGTATTCAGTTTTATATATATATTTGAGCAAGCGATACCAAGTGCAAGTAGATTAAAGTAATGGAATGATGATGGCGAGGATATGTGTGTATGTTTGTAAAGTGTACAATTTTTTTCGCCTTTCTTTGTTAAAAGATCTGAATCATTTTTTGTGCAGGATATCCTTCCTTCCCAACTCGTTGGCTAAAAAGAACTTGAAACATGGGCACTGTGATACTTTATGTTTGAAGTTTGTTGCTGATGTTGCGTTATTCTTTTGAATAATAACAATATCAACATGCATGAAAAAGTTGTATGTAGGCATACATCTATGTATCTATGTGTGGGCGGATGTAAGATGTGTGTTTCAATAATATCCGACGTACATAGATACATAATAACATATACTTTCACTGTAGCAGTGGCAGTGATACTCGTAAAGTAGATAAGCACGGAACATGTCATCATGATCATCAAGAGTACAATTTAGCCATTAGCACACGCACATACAATAGGGGGACTCACGCGATAGATGATCATCTATTTGCTATAGCTGATCATCTTACGATTTATAACTACCAAATTGAAGGACCCGATAAAATGATGGTTAAACATAAAAAATGGCTTTTAAAACAACCTATCATATGTTTTGTGTTGATGCAAAAAATATAACGTAAATATTTAAAAATTAAGTAACTTTAT
>JAHZNC010006605.1:0-13238 GCA_027744095.1 Zhuqinia jingwanae | reverse complement strand
TATATATATGTCATATTATTGAGTTAAAAATAATAATAAACCTGTACTCGTTGCATAATAAACTGTATATATATGTATGTGTTTTTTTTCGCTAAAAGAAAAAATACAACTCCAAAGTGGAAAAAAATATAAAGACATAATTTTGTCGACTACTTTTTTAATCTGTTTTTTTTTCTCTCGTTTTTTTCCCTTGTTATCAGGCAAAGGAACCGAAGTCCATATCAGGGGAGCTGAAATACGCCGACAGCAAATCCAAATCCTTTCGAAAATTCACATTCCAGTTTAGTCAAGCAGTGTTTAAATATTACAAAGATTCAAAGGTAAGAGAATACACCCATCACTTTCTTCAGATTATCGTATCGTGCGTGCAATTTTTTGATTAAAACAATATTCTTGCATGAGCAATCCATTTTGGTTTGGTATTGATGATGCCGCGTATTTATAAAATGTGCGTTTGTTGGCTGGGAATGGGAAAAATCCGTATAATAATACATCATGTATATATTGCATATACACAAAATAGCTTTCCTCATATACACATATCACTCCATTGCTGGAAAAAGTACGTTAATTAAAGGTACGTACGGGCAGATACTGTTATCGTTGAATGCATACATGAATGCTTTTTAATTTTCAAAATTACCAGATACAAGACTTCTCCTTGACTGTTACACATGCTATTATTATGCTGGTAAAAAGGAGAGAGTTGGACCGGTAGCTTATTTGATTTTGTCCCCATAAAAAACAAGGCCTTAACTTTTTTGGTAGTTGATGTTGCCCAGCAGCATATAAAAAGCAAGTGCGACATTTTCGTCTTTGCTTATGATTAGTAGAGAAAGTACAAGGTGGAGAGTGAGTGAGAGTGAGAGAATGTGTGTGGGGTGCTCGAAGAAAATAAGAAAGGGCAACATTATATGGTACATAAAATAGAAAATTAGTTTAAACTTTCCTACTCTTTCCACTCTCGTCTTTTTCTTTCGCTCTCGCTCTCTCTCTCTCTCTCCCTCTCCTTCTCACTTAACTTGTCTTATAAACAAGTTACTCTTCGCCCTGTCCCTCTCTCTCCTTTGATATATCCTAGATTTTGTTGAACAGTTCATTCGTTGAGATTGAAGCTATCACTTCTATTAAGGCTGTAGTAGTAGTAGTAGCAGTAGTGGTTGTAGTAGCTATGCTAGTGGTAGTGGTACGCTTGAATTAATTAAGAGTTAATAATTAAAGACGTACAAAAGAAGGCCTCTACCAAGGTAGCAGCGGGAGTGGGACAGAAAAGAAAGGAGAAACAAAGAGTTTTCATTTAATTTCTACTGCTACCAAATTAAGATGAACTTTTTAAACACGCACACAACACACATAGAGGGAGAAAAGGAGAGAGCTCTTGGTGGATTGCAATGTGAATGTACTCATTACAGTTTGGTTTACTTACTTGGCCAACCATGATAAAAAGGAAAAAGAGGGAGAAGAAGCAGAGAAAAGAGAATGAAAGTAGGCATAAAGTGGCTTTGCCACAATGACTTTCTTTGGTCATCATCAGTGAGCCACCACACTCATACATGCCCTCACTAAGGAAATTATAATAACTGGAGAGAGAGAGAGAGAGAGAGAAAAGAGGGTATGTATTCGTATAATGTTAGAGGCGTTCGTGGTGAGCAAGATTGGTAATATACAAGATATTTTGTACGTGTCCTCCTCCTTCTCTTCTTTTCTGGATCCCATAATCTTCATTTTGACTGTTAACTTGGACAAAAACTAATTTTTCTGTCGTGAATTGAGTTTTCCCCTTGGAAAGCATAAGATTCTAGTAGCAATGTCTTGATTAGAAGGCTTTATTATGAATTCAAAAATGGAAACTCTTGTAATTACAACAATAACAACAACAACAAGAAAACCTGCCAAGACTCTTTTGTTTTTGTGGCCTATTACTTTAATACAGATAATAATATTTAGTTCATATTGTGGTATCTCTCTGGATCAAAACAGAAAATGGTCATTTCCACGTAACCATATATTTTATGGGAATGGCAGACATTAACGTTCTCATCACACACAATCATAATACATTCATTTACCCAGCTAATTAAACCAAAATTAGACAAGTTTCCTCATTCAAAAGGGACATGATGACGGCCACAAGAAACTGCTAACTAATTCCAAACAAAACCACTGCGCAAAAGCTTAAGTATTGTAACTACCGTAAACCCTTGAGTATTTGGAAACATTCCTATGGCAAACTTTTTTTTATCAACGAGAATCCCTTCTTTTCTATGATGATAAGGATGAGAAGCAATGAAAATTTACATAAAGTGGCAGCGAAACTAATTACTCGCATCCCATCAGCAATGGTCTCGTGAAAAGTTATATCTGCCATCCTAAAACCACCTACATACGTAAATTGCGTATTAGATTACACTGTCATCGGAATTTTGTGGTCTCTTCATGACCATGAGTCCATGACGAGAATGGAATGAAAAACTCTAATAACATTACATTACCTTTGTCTTCTATATGGACAAACCATTTTTGTGATTAGAGTTGCGCTTCGCCCCAGTGCCCATACATATTTTCTTGTATCGCGTTATTTGCAACATTTCTTAAAATTAAAATATGGCAAATCTCCGGAAAAAAAATTACAACTCGTCCCTTGTTATAAGATATTAATATATCTAAACAGGTTTTAATTCATGAGAATTTGCATATCTGCTTGTAATTCAATCCATAATTATAGCTTCGACACTAAAACTAACTTAAAATTTAACTCGTATGACATATCAGAAGATATCAGTATGGGTATTAAAACCAGTTCAGACAGAAAAAACAGAATGCTGATCAACAGAGGTTGTGTATACACCAACTTAAAATTAATGAATCATTGCAAAAATTATCGATCATCAATATCGTATAATAAAAAATCATAATAATGGCTTTGCTACTTTATTCCTCAACTTATATTTTAAATGTGTTGTTTATAATAATTATTGCGTAAGACGTTGTAAATTATGAGGACAGCTTATTGTAAAAAATTATTTTTTCTTTTGTTTTCTAGTCCACTTCGGAACTTGGGTCATGGAAAATCGAAGACATGGTGTGGTATGTGGGATGTGAGCCCAAGAGAAATGCTCCAATGAGGTAAGCACAACCCCACTAAAGATTGAACGTTATTCCCATTTTCCTTTGAAACCATAATCTTTCAATATTTTATTTACCTGTAAATAACCCCCATAATTACTATTCAGTTAAACATGCTCAATTAAGACAGAAAGTGCTTTGGTAACCCGGATATATTATGTTCACCGGAGTATTTATTTTAAAATCAGCTATTATCATAATACCCCATAATATGTTTGCGTGTGTACAAAATCATGACCAAGTTTTATTTTTATTTTAATGTTTAAAAAAGGGTCATAAGTCATTTTTATAATACTTTTGTCTCAAAGTTATCCCAAAAACGTGGACATGGTAAAGAGAAAGAAAAATGCACGCCGATTTTCGTTCTTTCACACAACGTCGTGACCATCGTCATTAGCACAATAGTAATACTTTTTTATACTTCCTGATAAACTCTGCTTTTTATGTCAGAAACGGAGCCGAATACTTGAAAAAAAGTGATAAACGTATAGCTCATTGAATATTAATCAGAAATCATCATAAGCTTTCAGGAGAAAATAATAATATTTCAAAAATGGTAGAGCATGCTATTTTCTCTTTTATTTTTTTTGCCATATTATATTACCTACACACTATATACACCCCTACTGTCATGTTCTCGATATATTTTTTACTCACACATATTCATATGGCTACTTAGTTACTCGGAACAATTGAATATTTAATTGCAACAGTTTTTAAGTTGAAAGCATATTATGATAATTTTTTTGGTATATGGTTTTTTGAAAACACAACAAATACATAATACTATGGTCTTTCGATCGCCCATGAAAAAATCATTAGCTTCTTGTTTTCACCTCTTTCTCTCTCTCTCATCATCGTGTGATAGTGGTAAATAACAAAAAGTAATATTATTATTATGTGTTGTGTGTGTGCAAGTGTACATCAATATTATGAGAGCATTGGTCACTTGAGTGTGGTGGTGTTGAGAAAGGGGTTGCTCTCTGTATGACCATTTGAATTGAAAATGAGAGCATTATTATTTTTTTTGTTCTGGAAGAGAGGTTTGAATAAAATGAGCCATTTACTAGGCAATGTAGCATTAACATTTTACATCAACCGGGTTGTGAAGAAAATCTAGTAGAAGTGCAAGTTAGCTAGAGAGAGAGAGAGAGAGAGAGAGAAAACTGTGGAGAAATGAGGCTCGACATTTCTGTCCTTATTATTAATGGATGGTCATTAACGACTACATTTTTCGTTCGGAAAGTCATGGTGTTTTTCCTTTGTCTCTGTTTCATGTCACCACCATCATCGTTCTCCTCATGAAAATAAAGCGGTATGGTGGCGTGTACGTACGACTGTAACGTACATACACATGCAGACGCACCTATATGTATAATACCGTTAATGATCGATATTATTCCATGTGTACAGGTCGGAAAAAAGCAAGTGGTGGTGATGATGGTATAATATATTGTCAACTTTAAGCATAATGTACATAATATTTGTTACATAAAATGCATGTTAGTACATTTACATGTTAAATATGTGTTGTGGAGACATGAACAATCTTATTTTTTGGCCCATTTCCAACCAAAAAAATACACACACTCACATGAAAAATCATAAAAGTTCAAAAGAGGTACATGCATAAAGCATAATAATAACGGAGTGGCAATATCACTAATCTAAGTGTCCGCCCCTTGTGGGATTTTTGCGACTCGATGCTTTTAATTAGTAATTAAAAGAGACGCTTGTGTGATGATCTTACGTCTCCTGTATTTTATATTCTACTAGATACATGCATACTTTTTCTTTTCCATGCCACACTACTACTACTACTACTACTACTACTACTACTGCTGCTGCTGATGTGTACCGTTTTTTTTAATATGAAAGAAATGTCAATCATTTTGATATGAGTTACGCCTTCTCTCGTTCCTCCTCACTTTTTTCTCTCTGTTTCTCAGTAATGTTTATGTAGATACATCGCTCATCTCATTTCGTTTTTTTTTTCTATCCAATTTCAGGTGGACTTTTACGTTCGTCAAGAGAAACTATCCATTCAAAAGGTAAGTCGTAATTTTTATTTTGTTTATTTTCTTCTCATTCTTCTTCTTCGTGCATAGAGAGAAAGTATAATGAAATGGTCGTAAAATTGTTTATAAACACGGATTTCATTAGTTGCATTTATTGCTGATAAATGTGTACTAACATAAATAGGTACATAGTAATGCCGCCCTTCTTACGTGCAGTTGTTTAATGAAGTTTTTTTTTAAATAAAATTTTATTTGCCATAACAAAACCTGTGCTATATTAAATAAAGACAAAAAAGAAAAGAAAAAGAGTAAAAACAGCACGTTGGAAAACCTAGTTTTGAGAATCATCTCAGCTTGCCCCGACCCCTTTATATAAGCTCATTGAAGTCAATTTTAAGGATGATGTTGATGAGAGTAAAAAGCTTCTCCAATTAGTTTCATTTGTGTAATAAGCTGTTGAAGGCTACAAAACAAATTCATCGGTTTCACTGACAAAAGGAAAGCATCGTGAAGTAGTTTATTAATCGTATCGCAAGAGATACTTTTGACATTATCCGCTCTTGTAATCGCTGTCACCTGTCTATTTTCTTCATGTTTGTGTTTCTTTCATACTACACACGTACGTATTTATGTATACCCACATGATGATGACAGTAAAATAAAGTCACAAAAAATGCAATGATAACAAGACAATAATTCGCATATACCACTTTTACCTGCTAAGGTGGCACTCATAACAACCTTTTATAAGTAAAAGCATGAATCATTATACCGGAACATCTCACATTTAAGTAAGCATGTGTAGTGGTCATTATTTCTTATCATCAACGTTGTCGTCATCATCATCATCATCATTATCATGCACACATTCCTCCGTTATATTTTTGTACATGTATTCCTGTGAGTTCCTTGATTCCATTTTTAACGACCGTGTAAAAGGATAAAAGATAATTTCATTGATAGAGCGGCTCATTTATTGGAATGGCTGATTGATATATACATCTCTATGCACGAAAAAAAAAACATCTGTTTATCAAAGAAATTGTCGTAATAATGTTCATTTGTGTATATATTTTGTTTGTATTTGTAGAAGTAAGGAGGAGCCATTTTTTGGCAACGTTGTCATGTGCGCCTCTGAGGACGAGTTACACAAATGGATTGGAGCAATGGTGATCGGTGAACATCCGGAAGGACTGAATCCAATAATTGTTTAAAAAATACAGCACAAGTTAATACACACTTTTTTCCTTTACACATATTAATCTACCTATATACACCGTTTTCCTCATAAAATGCTGCGATTGTTGGTACATGGCAAAAAAGGGCAATGCAATAATAACCAAGAAAAAGGGAACTTTGGATTTTATATAATATACTGCATAATAATGAGTATACAAATATTTAATTCTATATTCACAGAGCATACATACATACATACACATACAGGAAAATATATTCAAAAAAAAGTTTTTTTTATCAGCTATTTACTTACATTAATATAATATATATATATACAATTATACAGAAATGAAAGAAATACAACAACGACGTACCTTATAAAAAATTTAGTAAGACTCTTTTTTCTCATTATTTTGGCTCTGCACAATTATTATTATCATTACACCGCACGTCTTACCGAATCCTCACATAACGTGGTATATATATAAATAGTTTTCGAATATTTACGAATCCATCCAAGCGCTTCCTTGCTTCGAAAAATTAATAGCAAAAAAAAATATCACACACCTAAAAAATGTGGATATTTTACCTTTTTATCACATACTATTTTAAACCTAAAATGCAATAACACACACTTTTTAAATACTACACACACCTCCTTTTAGAATATTATATTTCTATCTAAATTATTGTTGTAGATATATTAAATTATGATGAGCTTGAGCGTACCGCATCATATCATACTACAATACATACAAAAATTACTGTATATACATAAATACACACGACGACACGTCTGTATATCTTGAGCTTTCTCTTGCAGTATTTTTTCCAACAACTTTACTACAAATAAAAAAAAAGTAAGATTTAAAAAAAAATTATTATAATAATATATTATTGTACATGTATGCATATCTTGTTACTAGTTAAATATTTATATAGAAAAGAAGTAATAATACCGAGAAGGAAAAATGCCATTTTTGAAAAGAAATATGTGAAATTAATAATACAAGTTTTTAGCAAGGACTACATATTTTCTGAAACAAATGACTCAAAACTTTTTGCACTCAACTCAACACTTGGATAAAAATACAAAAAAAAATTTCTGACGGTTTTTTGTCTTGATAACTATATGAAATGCGTTATAATACGTACATAGGTGAAAACTTTTATGGAAATTTATAATATTACCATTAACAAAAGTTTCCTGGTAGCAATAAAAAATGCCTTTTGTATACATACACACATGTTATTATGACATCACACGTTTGTTTAGCAGTAATAATAATACAACAGGAATACGATTCTTTAGCTTATCTACACACAACATTCAAATGGCAAGTTGAAATTTGATTTGGCAGTTTGTCATTTCGGCATTTTAGTAGGTATATTTACTATTTTCAAATTTACCCTCTAACGTCATCACCATAAATCTGAAAATTTTGAGAGTGATCTATTTCATATTTTACTTAAAAAACTGACAAGTAAAATAAAAAGTATTCTTGTTAGAAGTTTAGGAAAATAACAACATCAACCGTGCAACTTATAAATCATACCTATGTATGTTTGGTAGTAGTAGCTTCAGAGGACGACGATGATGATGATGATTTTGAGAGTTGTTTTTATTAGAGAATCGTTTAGGTTTTATTGCGTTGGAGTTGTTGAAGTATCATTTTTGGTGAGATGATGATGATGATAATATATGAAGAGTGTACATACGTATGATGAAAACTGAAATTTAATGGTAAATTTAATAATAGGGTTGATTCGTTAAAAAGTATAAAAACATCATCGTCGTCGTCATAACATTGCGTGCAAGGATTCGTGTTTTTCCAAAGTAAAATACCGTACATACTTAAAATAATAAAATGTCATTTCATTCATGTGACTTGTGGAAAATGGACAGAAAATTTCACATTTTTATGTAAATGCATATATGTAAGTAGTCATAATAAATTCCAATTTTTTTTCGGTTGGATATTCAGAAAGTTTTTTTTTTCTTGGAAAAATACAAAATAGGGAGAAAAAGGTTGTTTTTGTTGCATTTTTTTGTTGTCATTTAAGAAGGAAGATGATAGGGTAAGTGGTTTGACTTTTCTCGATGAATTTTTAAATTGTCTCCGTTAAAACGTAAATGGGTTTCATCTTTACTGGTAAATGGCAAAAAAAAAATTTTTTGAATGCATACATACATACATGTGTATGTATTTATATACATTATATTCATACCTATCTATCCATGCATAAGTAGAACCAGACGAGATTACAAGTTTTATGTACTACGAAAATAGATTCTATTCTATGCACACACACGTGAGTTTGTAGGAGAGAAAACACAGTAAAAATGTAAAATTCTCTCCAGAGTCCAGACTACTGGCGACTTTTTTTTTGTATCCACACTTTTTTTAAAATACCTTTTCATGTCTAATCGCAATCATTTGGATACAGAAGAAAAAGTAGTATGCATTTCAACAAACGTGTTTATGTTTTTTCTTTCACTTGTTCATATTATTGAATATTAAACTTTGTCATTATTAATGTCATTTATACAACATCAGTAGCAGCAGCATTCAATGCAGCCAGAGTGTATATATACTTAAATTGTGCGGTTGTGATGGTACATATTAAACTTATGTGTATAATGAGATTAAGCGTGTGTATACGATCACGATGGTACATTTATGAATAAGCCAAAATATGTGTTGTGTCTTTTTGATGCCAAGCTAAACAAAGAAACAAGAGTATAATAACTGGAATGTCTGTCTTTCTTCGCCCCAAAAGTTAAAAAAAAGTCCTTGGTGGCAGGCACATTTTCACGGGAATTTCACTCGGCTCTACTTTCTTAATAATAACCAAATGCTACTTTTACATTTACTTGGTTGAGGATATTTGAATTTATGTATTACACTTGGATAGCTCGTGCTTTCATATTGGTTTTTGGTTAAAAAAGAAAAAGTAAAATGATGATAATAGTAATGTAATGACCAAGTGACACGAACGCAGGCTGCAATTTTACCATTCCAAAAATATATACATATTTTCAGTATGACAAAATAGCATCAAGCTATAAAATTTAACATGACAATTTTTTTCCGGATAAAAAAAAATCATCTGAATGTTTTGCCCATTTTCAAATTTCATCAAACCATATGACATGTAATCTGTATAGAGTTCCATAAAAAATATTTTAAAAAAATATGGAGAGTAACGTTAAATAAGCAAAAATTCCTACATAAAAAATATAAATCGTTTCATAAGGATGAGATTTTGCAAAACATTTAATTAAAAAATGAACATAATAAATACTTGAGTCGGTTGCCAAAATACTTTCGTGTATATCAACAATACAAAAAAAAATACTTCTGATAAAAATGAGTATACTCCTTATCATATAATTCAACAATTTGCTTGTGTTTTTTTATAAATATAATATTTATAATGTTACATGTTATATTCTCTCTGTGTGTGTATGCAGAAAAAATGCACTTTGTAAATGATTCAAGCAATTTTTCAAAGCTCACACACCTTAAAAAATGCTTTGCTATTTGCCTTTAAACTTTTAGTATTCACGGCGACGGATTTTTCCCCTATTCAAATATATGATTACTACTACAACGCTCTGGCATTGTGAAATTACGATTTAAAACTTGTGTAAATATTTAGTCGATAACTGTGAAAGGTACACATTTTATAAATGCATGTGCCTCATAAACCTTTGCTGAGTTTTTTAAAATAGTAATGATACATGCATAGTTTGTTCCACTTGTTATCATTTATTTCATCCCTTCTTTTTTGATACACACTTTTACTCTTTTCCTATTCCTTGTCATTATTATTGTTTAAACTGATCCTCCATATTTAAGCATCATCGCATCCAACAAGTAAGAAAAAAGTAGCGTGCGTTGCGCGTAGTAGTGCATTGCACATGAACACTTTTCACCATCAAAGCTATTACATTGCACAAGCCTTATATACATATTATTATGTATTCTGTGGGCAAGTTGTGAAATAGGGATAAATTGCCGTTTGGAATGGTGCCGTGAAAAGTCATTTGTTGCCTGGTCGATAATTTATTTTGGAATATGAATTACTATGGGATATAAATATGTGTGGGTGTATATATGAGTGAGGACAATTATCACAACTTGTGCAACAAGAGAGAGTTCTCTATCTATGCATAAATATGTCAGCTAAATTGTAGGGAAGAGGTTCTAAGACGACACAATATACATAAGCCATATATGTATATATATTACTTGAAACTTTTTGACGGGGCCACACAACAGTCAATGAAGAAGTTATTACTATTATAAATATTAGTGTTTTTGCTTGAGTTAAACCGTGTAAATTATTGCAAATCATACATATTAATAATGTACTGTTTGGAGTAGCATATGATTATCAATATGAATTCAAGTTTACGTGTAACGCAACCGGGTTTGAAGGTCCCGAAACGGTATGTTGTGTGTTTGTGTATATCGATGATGATGATGTCGATGATGGTGGGAAAGATGAGAAAGCATATATTATTGTGTATCAAGTAAAATATGTACGAACTAACTCAACAGAAAACCAATCTAAACAAGTCTTTTGAGGTGTAAATCTTTCATCAAATCCAAGAGAATATATATGCATATATATATACGATTTTGCATGGATTAGTTATGGTATTATAATCTATTATGCTTAATTTGTAATGATCTTCGTTACATTTTAATCTTTATAAATCCTAATATATATTTATTGTGCCTTTCTGTCAGCCAATATGGATAAAACATATGTTCATATACGTTTATATATAAATATTTGTATTACTATTAGTTTAATTTAATTTATAGATAGGTTTAAAAAAACATGATATGTTTCTTATGTTCATATTTGTGGTATGTTGTCTGGTTCAATGTTCAGTCAATTTGCTAAAAATCGCTATATATGGTTATTATTATACAAGGAGCAGATTTGTGGATACGTTGTTTGCTTATTTTACTACTACAGTGAAAGAAACTTAACAAATACACTTGTTATGAAAAAAATACATAATTAATTAATTATTTGTAAATCTACATTACAAACAAGTGCTTATACAATTATATGTATGCAACAACAAAATATGGTATGGTTACAATTAATACAAACAATTATGTATAAATTTTTAAGTAGCTTGTATTTTTTAATGGGTGAAGTAATGTGTAAGATGGCGTTCATGTTTTACTACATGTTGTTACGATGACAATGATGACTTTTTACTAAAATGTCTGTTTTATCCAAGTTTTAAATATATTTTATACAATGAAAAAAAATATCACAATGGGCAAAACCATATAAATAATAATAATAATAATAATATGTAAATAATTTTACAATACATATAGTATATATATTTCTGCATGCAAACAAAAAAAAAAGAAGTTGCTGATCGGGTAAGCTCATCTTGGAAACATTTTATATTATGCTTGCGTTATAAAACTTTTGGTACTATATGTGTGTAATGTAATGTTAGTCATATAGGTTATAATTACAATTACAAACTATATTTGTCATTATTATTATCATTACTGTTACTAGTATAATTATTATTATTTCGCAATACTACTACTACTACTACTACTTCATAAGATAATGTATGAAAGCCATTGTCGATAGTCCATCTTATTTATATGATAACTTTATGCCTAAGTATATATAAAAACATGTGTTTTAAGTCTCAAGGCCATCTGTCTCGTACGTGCTCAATAAAAAAAATTTCGCTAATCGTTCAATTTTAAACAAGAGGATCATCAAATATTTATTTATTTTGCATAATTTATATTATTACTTGCGCTACATATGTACAAATTTCAGTGTACTCTCTGGATTGGTTTCATTTTGTTCAACACCGTCAAGTAGAGGAAGTATAATTTCAATCCATTCCGTAAGAGAAACCTGCTGCTGACTATTTAAGCCCATATGAAAAGCCAAACTGCACTTGTATCACATTGCCCCAATTTTCACTACAATATCCATCTACGCTGTTCCCTTCTCTGCTGCTATAGAGGCATATTATGCGTTGCTCCTTGTCAGCTCTCAAAATCATTTAATATATCGTGTCAAAAAGCATAAACGAAGATAACAAAGGCGTCAATTTGTTGTTTCATCTATCTATAACATGTATATATTCTTTATCCTTCTAATGATCATTTCCTTTCACAAAAAAATAAATCGTAAATAAAATGAAACAGATTTTGTTTGAATCCTCAAACTTATTTTGTTGTTGCTATTGTTGTTGATATGTAGTGTTTACGTAACATTATACATAATATTATACTTCACAATTACAAAAGCAGACTTTTATGCAACAGCTGTGAAAAAAAGTAATATAAATATATATATATTTCCCGTTTCGGGCATAATACTTTCAGATCATCAGCATCATCATCAACCAGATTAAAGAGGTATATATGTACAACTACGCTACTATCTGTTTGTGAATTCCCTTGGCGAAAAGTGTATTTTCTAGTAGAGAATATATATGCTCATGCTATATACTATTATTATGGCAAAAGGAACCCATTCCCATTCATTCGGGTTCATTATTAGTGCTCATCCTAAAACGATTTTGAAGTATAAGCCCCATTATGGGATTTGAGAAGAAGAAGGAAAAAAAAATCACTCCAATTCTTGTTGAATCTCTGTTATTGTTTGTTCCAATAAACTTGATACATGAAAAAAAAAACCTTGTTAATGCAACTCAGTTGTTGTATGCGCAGCAAATAAAGGGCATTTTTAGCGTTTCAAGCTTTCAAGGCATTTGGTCATCATCACATGTAGATGCGTGGCATTATATTATTTTATTATGCAACGTTAAACTACTACTATATGATCAGATGATGTAATGTATCCGATCAGAAGAGAAACCCATCAATATTAAATTTGGGT
>JAHZNC010006604.1:0-10169 GCA_027744095.1 Zhuqinia jingwanae | reverse complement strand
CTAAGATCCAATATGACATCTATTTTGAAAGGACAATTAGTTAAGTGTAGTACGAAGGCCATAACTTACTGCCTTACATGGGTTTATTGGTTAACTTGTATTTCCCCAGAGAATATTTTTTGTTAATGATAATTTTGGTTTGTTAATTTCTGCAAACATACGAAAAATGTAATGTAAGTTTTATATAATTACACACAGCTGGTACAAAACACATTCAACATTTTACAAAAAAATTCTATTAGCAACGTTGTTTCTCACAACATTTTGGAAATAAATTACAATGCTTCTAATAAATGTTAGTAGAATATGTAAAACAAGCTTCAAATCGCGAGGCAGAGTTCAATTTATGTAATATTTTAATTTTATATGTAACTATTCACTATAGCAATTGATTAATACCCACAAGTCTACATTTCCTTCTGTTTCTTGATTACTTATTGGAAAGTTACTTCATCATATTTTCATGTAAAGACCATTTCATATTAATTTTGTCTAGTAACTAATTTTTATATAATACTACATTTTATTTATTCGAAAACACGAATGAACGTACTTCATCCTGAGCGCATGCACACAAGGTTAAAATTTGATAAAGATTTTCATCGAAATAAAATAGTACGATACGATACGATAATACGATATAAATATGTCTGTAGATTTATATCAAGAGATGCTCCCGAAACGAGCATATTTGATTCCATATCACAGCAACCAGTCGAAATATTCACACGTATTTACGTACGTCAAAGATATTACATTATAATTATACCATCTTTGTTGCTTTTGCTCGGGTGGTGGGTCGTGTCCGGGTCTCAGGCTGAGACTCTCAGCTTGTAGGCAACAACAGTTGCCTGGTTTTGCATGCTCTACAAATTCCCCTGCCATAATTCCATAAAACGTGAACAAAATCCTTTGAAGAGGAAAAATTTGTGTACATTTATTTATTTTTCATACCATTTTTATTTCTAAATTGATATGTGGTCGTTTCATCGCATTAGATAAATAGCAAAAACATGCTAACCTGTTTTGGTTTCTGCTGCAGTTTAATTTTCTAATAATAGTAAAAGCGGTAGCGCTATAACATGGGCGTTTATAGAAAGGGGAACCTAATAATTAAGTAAATTAAAGAATAATAATAGGCTCTTAAGCTTAAAGAAAAAAATATTAAAAAATCCATTAAAACCATAAACTCCAAACTTATTGGTTGCTGTCATTGTGAAAACTCTTTTTCAATTAGGTGGGTGCGTTTATCAAATAGCAGATCAGTACGAAACGTTCCCACACCAAAATCATGTTTTTTTATGAGGTATTATCATTGACTTGCATTATAAAACGTGTAAAAGATATTTGATATATTTATCCAACACAGTGGACTAACTATTTCTTCCTGAGAATTAAAACAACAATCTGCCAATCAAAATGTATTTACATCTTTGCAAAGAATATTTAAATACATTTCTCCTCAGCAATTTGCAAAAAATACATATAGCCAGGGAGAATTAAAATAAAAAATTTCCCACGCATTTTTTCGAATTTAAATTTTATGTATAGTAATTACTTAAGACAGAAAAATACAGAGAGACGTTTTAGCTTTCAGAGCATTTGTGTTTTATTCAATGCGACTTTATCACTCAGCTGAGGAACAGCTATTATATTACTGACTTCTAATTTTACCTTGTTTTTTTCTCTTTGTGAGCAATGAGCATGCAAGCACTATAGGTTAACATTAACACGTCTGCAGGTAATTGTCTTAACTTAAATATGCAGAGCCAATAACCTAAAGTATTTTGATGACAAGTAGGGTATAGGTATGGCTTGTATGGCTACCCAATTCAAATAGATTTAATGTAGCCTATCAATAAAACAACTTTTTTGGTCTGTAACTCCTTTTTTGATATGTTTTGTTCTTGCAATTCAATATAAATTTTGCCCCAGTAATTTTTTGTTTAGTTTTATTCTGACACCGGTTCGCTACACATTATTTTTCTTACACGGCAACTATTTCTCCGACAGAA
Organism: Zhuqinia jingwanae; assembly: GCA_027744095.1. Taxonomy (NCBI): domain Eukaryota; kingdom Metazoa; phylum Arthropoda; class Collembola; order Entomobryomorpha; family Paronellidae; genus Zhuqinia; species Zhuqinia jingwanae. The sequence continues at coordinate 8,154 of JAHZNC010006604.1, read as the reverse complement.
TTGTGCATGCGTTGCCTTTGTGAGAAAAACAAAATGCAACCAAGTGAACGAATCCCATTAAAATATACTGCTGGTAGATTCCTGGTGTTGGTACTGTTGTGCTTGTGTGTGCCATCAGCATGTGGAGTATCAGTTGAAAAGGATTTGTTGCTAACTTTAAGAGAAAAAAATATTTTGGATAAGGTAATATTTAAAGAAAAAGATTATGATTAAAGTTGTCCAGATTTTTATTAAATTTAAAATTGTATATCTGTATAGTCTGTATGGAATGTATAATGTATATATGTGCATCCATTGTTCACAGTCATTGAAGGTTCGCGATCACAAAAAATACTTGTGATCGTCGTCAAACGTCAAACGTCAAAATTGCTTACAACTTTGCTTAGAAATATATGAAAAAAGGTTAGTGTGGATTCAAAACTGTTTATCCACCGTTCAGGATGACCGTATTTTAATTGTCTACGACAGTTTATTTTATAATTAATTGCAATCGTTCTTATTCCAGTTTAGGGAAAATGTTAAACCGCTTTTGTACAAGGACTGGATGAAACACGACATTTACCTTATTAGGTGGCTGCGAGGTAAATTAAAATAATAAAGTATATTAAATAATCGAAGTACATTAAGTGATGTTTAGAATAAAAATTGAATGTTGCGTTTTTCAAATTTTAAACGAATTAAATATTACAATATCTATTATTACATGTTCAGCTCGAGATTTTGATCCCAAATCCGCTGAGGATATGCTTCGTACTCATTTGAAATGGAGAAAGAAGCAAAAAATGGATACTATTTTACAGGAGGATTGGAGTGACATGGCGAAGGATTACCATGCTACCTTGGACACTTATGATAAGCAACAGAGGCCAAGTAAGAACTATTATGAATTGATTTTTTTCTTCATTTTGAGCAAGTTTTAGACTTCAACTTGAAATTGCATATTGGTTTTGACACAGTTGGAGTAATCGATATTTACGATTATGACCTCAGAGGTGTTGTGCTCCAAGGACGGACTGCCCGTTATCTTAGATACCTGGATTATCTGATGGAAAATCTTACCATGCAAGTTTTTGAAAGACAGTTCAAAGGAATGAACGTAACACAGTGGAAAACGCTCGGAAATGCGGATGGCTTTAATTTGATCGAACATGGATGCCCCATATGTCTCCCACTTTGGGCTCAATTTATTCAAAGTGTGGAAGCCAATTTTCCAGGATGGATGGACGAGTTTATTGTCATCGATGCACCAACAACAATTAGCGTTGTGATGAATTTTTTGAGGCCATTCTTGTCCAAAACTACCAGCGATAGTATAAAAGTATTTGGGCCCAATAGAAACAAGTGGATGCCGTACCTTGACGAACGAATTAGCAGGGACCAAAGAAGACCTCAGTATGGTGGCACCAAGCCGCCACTTCCTCGTCAATGATTATTTTTGTTACCGTCAAGTTGCAATTTAAAAATCATATGTTATTAATTAAATGATATTATTATTAAACTTACCTATGACAAGAATAAGTTAGAGGTAATTTACAGTGTTTCATGGAAATATTTGCAAATTTCCATTTTGAGAATAGGATTTGAGAGAAGCAACGTTCGTACGTAACTTATCGATTTTTCTCATAAATAAAACATTATCCTTAATCGCTGTATAAGTAAGAGGATACCAAATCAATGCGTTGGATGCTGTCTTCATCTTCTGTAGCTAAAATTTACATATTCGTCATCCATAGTGGAGTTTAATGATCAAGCATTTTCTGCATGCAAGCAAGCATGATCAATTTACTAATACATTCATCTCCACATTTTGATTTTAGCTAGTAGTATCCTTCATCCTTGCATTTTATTATGATTAGATACAGGGCAGAAATTGTTAAGCTAATTAACAAGCATAAACATTCATATTATGACAAGGAAGATTTCCTACCGCCAAACCACACACACCGTCACACAAATTAAATCTATATCAACAATCTGCCGTTTTTAATGTATATATTTTATTTGTACAAATTAATCATTTCAGATCGCTATAAGTAACCCTCGTAACAGTTTACCACATGATATCTGGCTATAATTAAGATACAGTATTCTTAATTTGAGTAATATATTTTATTAATATCAGCAACAATTCGTAACGTGCTAGTAAGCAATCAATAAGTATGTATCTCAGTTACTTTTAATTTCTTGTCGTTACAACAATTCTAAACGACTTGGGAACTCGTACAAAGAGTCCGGTTTCCGCCTCAAAACTTGGTTTCTTATCCATATCCTGTTCAGAGTCAGAAAGAATGTTAAATATTTGGAGAATTCCAGTGGCAAACAAGAATATCTCGTCTCTTGCCAACTTCTCTCCAATACACCTTCTCTTTCCTTCTGAAAAGGATATGACTTCCTCCCGACGAATAACCTTAGTTTCATCGTCATTCAAAAATCTCTTTGGATTAAAGGCTTCTGGGGTTTCCCCCCAGATTTTTGGATCATGATGTGCAGCATAAAGATTCGCTAGTATAGTGGTGTCCTTTTTAAACAAGTAGCCCTTGTAGTTCATGTCGGAAAGTACTCGGTGTGGGGCTCCACTGGGGGTGACGGCAGAATGTCGTAACGTTTCCAATATCACAGCTTCTGTGTATGGCATGCTGTCAAGCAAGATTATAACAAAACAACATATAGCGTGAAACAAAGCTTCAATCAGCGAAATCATATTCGTCACCTTACTTTGTTCTATCAGAAATTGATGGAGATCCTGATGAGCCAATCACGCGATCAATTTCGTTTTGCATTTTCTTCTGTACTTCCTGATGACAACTCATGTAGAGCAAAAACCAAGACAGTGATCCAGATCTATTAAAATTTATCAAAGAGTAATCATATATCTATAAAAAAGTACACGATATTTTGAATTTTAGTTGTTACTTGTTTTGCTTACGTGGTCACTGAGCCAGCTACAAACAAATCCATAAGTACACCAAACAAGTGAAGGTCTGCAAAAAAGAAAGATTTATTTTTGCAATTATAAATACATTAATCAATGTCAACGTAAAAATCCACACTCTTTCATTATAACCACTCACGTCCAGTTTCTTTGTAAAAGCTTGACTGCTCATCTTCTGTGTCTTCAATTTCTTTCAGGTAATAGTCAATGAAATCTCTGAAAATTTGTGTCATACTCATATTAGTTGGAATTCAAAAAAGAGCGTTCTAAAGTGGGGACGGGTGTTAAATTATAAAAGAGTGCCCGTACCTTAAATTGGATTTATCCAATTTTTTCTTATGTTCTTGAACAAGTTTGTCAAAGAGATCATGTAAGTCCTTGGTACATTTCTGAAACTTCGTCCACCCCATCAACTCTGGAAAGATGTGTCTCAGAAATGGGACAAAATAGAGTCCATTATCAGTAAGGGTTTGTAATGATCTAAAAAAGTATAAAGAAAATAATCCCTGATATATCTTCTATGGATTGTCATCTAACCCCAACTATCCCGACATTAAGGAATGCAAAAAATAATGCCTTATAAAGTCGGAAGCTTTTCCGACGCCAGTTGAATCATCATTTTCCCAGTCACATCTTTCACCAGAAACTATATTCCAAAGGACATTTAATGCCGGTCCTTCAAAAATTCTGTCGCCAGAGAGGGGCACATTTTGACGTTTTTTGAACCAATCAACAATAGCATTCACTTCAGTAAGAATGAGGCTTTCCATTGATGCCTTTGCAAATCCAAACTCTCTATATACCAAAAACATATAAGTTTTGCCGTAGCTTATTTAACAATTAAAAGAATTGCTAAGCTACACATACTCCAGTTTTCCAGTACCTGAGTGTTCGTAGCGTGAACCTACGCTGAGCCTCCCAAGTGCATCCATCAGCATTTAAAATGCCTTTGGATGAAATAGTAATATTTAATTAGCCATTTTACACAAAGTGTTAATGACCATTAATGGTTATGACATCCATTAATATATCATCCAATCAAGCATAATTTACGTACATCTCAATTCGCTACTAATCAATCATTATTCTTCACTTCACTTACCATACGATCCCTTAGACGACTCCAAAACGACTGGGTTGTTGTCGGTGCTCCGTCCACTGGTAAGCGGATCATTAAACAGCTCTTTAATCATTGCAGGATCATTTAATACCACCATACTAAATTACACAAAGGGCAATATAAGAATTTTATTATATGATTTCGAAAGTAGCTGTCACAAAAAGGATATAATTATAGGTAATATTTTTCATACTTTTCTGACGCTAGCTTTAAATGAACTATAGGACCATACATTTTCCCCCATTTCATAAATGTTTCATATGGTCTACGTCCCAGTTGATGTGCGTTTCCAATTAATGGTAGTGGTCTTGGCCCTGAGAGTAGTAGTAGTAGTAGTAGTAATGTCGATTGAAATCTTAAAACACACTCACCCGTTTAAAAAAAATTTCAGCCAACTTACCAGGTATTCGATTTTTATCATTTCGAGATCGCAAGTACCAAATGATAGTCAAAATTAGAATGGAAACGGTGAGATAAATTTGGTGCTTGATACTTTCTTCAACAACGGTAACTTCAACCATTGTGGTTTTGAGACTGTTGTGTTGTCTCAACAAAGAATAAGTGGTACAAAAATGTAGTTCAAGTGTACGTTTAAATATGCTTACATTTTATTCAGTTTACATCGCAACCTTAAAATCAATCTATATTTTGCTACGCTAAAACAAAGTTAACTTTTTTAAATCTTGTAAAAACTCCCGGTTTCCGTAAATTACAGAACGTGTTGCATCTAATCTTGCAAATTTTACTCTGCAAAACAGGCAGACAAACGGGGCTTTATAAACTTGAATACTACCACTTCTACTGAGTATGCCTGTGATAGGTTCTAAGGATAAATTGGCAATTTACGAAATAATGAGATGTTTTAAATGAAATTAGTTTTGATTTACTTTTCACCAATTTTCCTCATTGTATGTGTGCGTTTGAGAGGAGATACGGAAAAGGGTTTTGTCTACACGTCATAAAAACTTGTTTTCTTCAGACTCATTATTTTGCAAAAAGGCTTCACCGTTGATATCCTTGCCGATGTGAGTAGGAACATTTTTGTTTGTCGTTTGATGCATATTATACATACGTAACCTACTATTGACAAGATTAGAAATATAGTTGGCTATAAAATTCAGGCAAGATGCAGTCAAAAAAAAATTACTCAATGAGTCATGGTCGTAGGTCATATGACCTTGTACTTGTCATAAACTATGTGACCTTGGGAAATTTGAACCATAAAACTGCATGCTTGCAAAAACCATTGTTAATAGGGCATGCATGTATCTTTGAGTATATTTGTGTTTGATGGAGTATGAACAACATCATTATGTGTTTAATAGTTGTCAGATTTCGGTTTAGATGAATTCAGATATGGTTGCAATATAATTGATGGAAGCTAGATTCAGGACTCCGGTCTAGGCCTAATATTATATTTTTATTATGCGGGTTCTTAAGTTCAGGTAAAAATAATAAACACAGATCCTGTTTAATGAATTCCACAATAATACTTAAAAAATTGGCCTATTTTTTAAATTCAAGTATGCAAATTATAAACCATGTAGCATCGGGCAACTACGTCGTCGCCAGAGTCATGGCTCAAAAAATTATTCCTAGTACACGTTACACGACTAAAAAACACGTTCAACGTTGCAAAAAAAAAACAATTCACGTTGCATTGCTCACTCTATTTCACATTTTTTTTCTTTCAACTCAATCCACAACACAACGAAAAAACCTTTATTACAATTCATCTCAAGCATTTTTGCATATATGTGTACCTATACCGTAGTGTATCATATGCCATTTAAGGGAGAAATTTTATACTTTATTTTAAATTTCTTGGTGACAACAATTTTAAATGGTTTTGGAGCCAGTACGAAACTTCCTAACTCCGCCTCAAATGCAGACTTCTCTCTGAATTCGACCATAGAGTCCGAAGAAATATGAAATATTTGAAAAATTCCAGTCACAAATAAGAACAATATATCCCTTCCCAATTTATCCCCCAAACATTTCCTCTTTCCTTCTGCAAATGGTACAAATGCTTCGTTATGGATAATCTTTGTGCCATCTTCATTCAGAAATCTTTCTGCTCTGAAGGCTTCCGGGTCACCAGCCCAAATATTAGAATCGTGGTGAATGGCATAGAGATTCGCTAGAATGGTGGTATTTTTTCTAATAAAGTAACCCTTGAAATGCATGTCTGCAATGGTTCGGTGGGGTGCTCCCAAGGCAGCAATACTCGAAAGGCGCATCGTTTCCATGATCACTGCTTCCGTGTATGGCATTCTGTGAAACATTAATTTTTTAAATATTTTATGAATCTACTTTCAAAAGATTAATTACAACTAATACTTTATTTATGATAAAAAATTATATAGTTGATTTTTGATATGGTCCATTACCCAGATCTATCAGACAGCGCTGGTGACCGGGAAACCAATTACTCGATCAATTTCCATGTGAATGTTCTTTTGTACTTCTTGGTGGTGGCTTACGTACATCAGTATCCATGACAATGTGGTAGACCTAATTACAACAAGTATGTAATGTAATTATGTAATGATTAGTAAACATCCACGCCACACATTTGCTAACAACCTTTAGTACGAAATATTTTAACTAACGAGGAAACAGATCCCGCAAAAAACAAATCGAAAACTACAGCCATCAAATTTTTATCTGAAATTTAAATAATATCTACGTAGGTATATATATATTTTTATTAAAATTTTGTGTAAAACATTTCACATGATTTGTCTAAATTCACCCACGTCCAGTATCATTGTAGAAGCTTGACCCTTCATCTTTCGTCTCATCAATTTCATTCAAATGAGAATCGACGAAATCTCTATACAAACAATACAATGAAGCTTTGACTTTACTAATGATGACGCAAACCAAGCAGTTATATAATATTCCTGATTTGATTTCTTTTCCAACCTTAAATTCGTTTTATCAAAGTTTTCTTTGTGAATTTCTACGTTCTTTTTAATCAAATCGTATATGGCATCAGTACATTTTTTGAAACTTCTCCATCCTGACCGCTCAGGAATAATAAATCGCAAAAATGGAAGGAAATATACTCCACCACCTAATAATTTTCGTAAGGTTCTTCAAACGTGGTAAAAAATATTTTCTCTCAAAATTAAAAAACAACAACCCGTAAAAATATTAAAACACATAGCTTTGTCGTATTATATTATGCTTGCTTACAGCAGAAACTCATCCCATATTGACAACGTATCCAATCCTGTGTTTTTCCAAGCACATTTGTCTCCATAAACCATTTTTGAAATGATATTGAGTGCCGACTCCATGAAAATTCTATTTCCAGATATGGGAGTTCCCTGTCTTTCTTTGAACCAGGTTATCATATCTTCAACTTCCGCCATTATGATTTCTTCCAACATTGATGTTTTTGAGAATCCAAATTCCCTACAAAATAAGTATGTTTATAGCTCAAACTGTCCGGTTCGTTTAACGAATTATGTAGTTTCCTTGTTCCGTTCTAACGTTCTAACCTAAGCGTTCTAATTGTATACTTGCGTTGCGCCTCCCAATTTGCACCATCTGAATTTATAATGCCTTCACAAATTAAAAAAAATTAAATGAAACCTTGGTAAAATGCGAAGTAGATTTAAGAAAACGTTTTGAAATTAGGTACAATTAACTTTAATTTCACAAACCATAGGGCCCTTGAGATATTTCATAAATTATCGGGTGTTCTAAGTCTCGTCCAGTTGTTAATGGGTCATCAAACAATTCTTTCATGATTTGTGGATCACTCAACACGACAATCCTAATTTTCAATTTAAAAAACTAACTATAAATGATTTCAAATATATTATTACACGTAATGTCTATTTCGGTTCCAGGCCTTTTGCAGGTAGCCGGCCTTTTGCGACACGGTAACTTTGCGACATGGGGTAATTTTGCGACATGGCACTTTTGCGACATGGTGCTTTTGCGATATGGTGCTTTTGCGACATGGTACTTTTGCGACATGGTGCTTTTGCGACATGGCATTTTTGCACCTCCCATCTTTTGCGACATGAGCATATTTTGCACCGCGTACCTTTTTCCAATAATCACCTTAACACATTTTGCACAAACT
>JAHZNC010006603.1:0-12156 GCA_027744095.1 Zhuqinia jingwanae | reverse complement strand
ATTGGTTATGGAAGCTATTTGAAAGACTCGTGTAATAATGCTATTAATTATGTATTTTTCCTTTGGTTCTCATTTTCTGATATGAATAACTTGTTTACAGAAGCAACCAAAAATAGCTTGTTTTTCTCTAGTTCAGTGCACTATCTGAAACTTTACTGGCACAACAGCATAAATTAATTATTAAATTTTTTTTAACTTTACCAATACCAGAGACTACAAAACAACTAGACTAAAAAAATAAGAGCATAGGATTGCACAAGATGAATCCTTTCTTTTTTTCATTCTGCTAGTTGGAGTCCCCGGAGTTGGAAGCATGAAAAATATTTAAAGTTCAAATATACATATATCCGTATAATACGATATATCTGCATATTGTTTACAATAATTTGTTGTAAACAAAATTCTGTTGGCAATAAAATTTGTAATTGTAATAATTCAGTGGTACACGTTTTGTGTAGAATTCCCATCAAAACACATACCAAACGACAAAAGCCTGCAAACAGCATATTGAATTGCAAGCTTAAAATGCCTTTAAAGCAATTTGAGAAGCTAGGTTTTCGTTTGCACTCTCTCCTTTTCTTTTACATGTACCCCTTTCCAATAAAATTAGACTATTCCAGTGCCAAATTCGTGAAAAATAAACCAACGATTAAGTTGATTCCATTCGGGATAATGATGGCATTGATGAATGTATTCGGAGCGATATGCCTTTTCAATTCAACTTACATGGGCTTCATAAATCCACGGAAAACGTTCACCAGGGTCCATTTGGGAATGAATATATTGATCTGGGCTGGTATATCTGGGTTGTCAACAGTAATTTTCTTATTTTCGGAATACTTGAATGCCGCCTTGTCATTTGCCAATAAAATCATGGAGCTTGCTGAGCAGATTGAGAAAGGTAATTAGAAACATTTTTACTTAAACTTATCTACTTCGCCTTTTAAATGTCATTCAAAATTTTTTTTTTTCAGAATTTCCTAAAAAGGACAAACAAAGACAAAACTTTGATGCAAGCCTTGTCCAAGCTGTCGTAGTTGTACCCTTTTTGGCTGGACTACCGTGGTTAGTGGCGCTTATGGTACTGTTTGCGGAATTAGATAGCATGCATTTCTTTATTGAAGAATTTCTTCCCGATCCAAAATATCGGGATTCGCAAACAATCTACTTTGCATTAGTTTTTCGCATTGTCACCCAATTTTTGCTAATGCTGGAAAGTGGTAGAACAATTGGTTATATTGGCTGCGGCACAATGATTGCTACAGATAGATTAGTTAAAATTTTGAAAATCCTGATTGTCAAAGTAAGAATCTTCCCGCGATTTTCCCATTACTACATCTCATTCTCGATTATGTACAAAACAATTGAAAAGATAATATATCCGAGTTTGTACATAGCCTTGACCATGACATTTTGGGGGTTGGTGTTTACCTCCTGGATCAGTGTTAAAGGGTCTGTTGAAGCAATGTCCCTTCCCGGTTATATATTCTTTTTCACGCTTTGCTTAATGCTTGTTTTTTGTCATGCAACGTTCCTGCCGATTGTGTGCAATGCATGCGATATGGCCGCATTTGTTGTCGAGTTGCACCGCATGAGAACTAGGTTGGTGTATGCTCGGGGAAGAACGAAATGGAATAGGTATAATTTGGCAAAAGCCCGGGCAACTGCACCAGTTTTGATCAAGCATGGACCATATGCTGTTCTTGGAAAGGATTTCTTGTGGGAGTATGCTTGGGTAATTGTGGAAAGAGTTTTGGACACAGTTCTTGTCGTTGACTTTAAATGAATGATGGAAGCCTGCTCAATGACCAAGTATTGCACATACAACGCACTCTGTAATAAATATTCTGACCACAACTGGTGCAAATGGTATCTATTTCAACAAATATTTTAGCACCTTCATCATTTAATAAAAGTTTACATAAAATACTTAATAATTTGTTATATAAACTACATACATTTTACTTTATAAGCTTGGCTACAAATACTTGGGGTAATTTAAACAAAGATCAATTGATCTTCGCTTTAGTAGCTAATGTTCCAAACTAAATATTAATAGATTATTGATTGCACATGTAAGCTTACTTTTGCAAAAACATAAAATTATATCTTACATTATTATACATGTTGAGAATAAATTACTTTTCTTGTGCAATCTCATATTTTACATGCTAAACTTTGAATAAAAACAATAATAATGGTTAAAAAAACATCAAATTTAAACTTACAAAAAGTATCTCACGTTTTAATTAAAACTAAAACAAAGAAAGCATTCCTAGTGTAAAAAACTTTTTCTCTTTTTTTGCGAAGAATCAAAATACGAGTTTATTATAAGGCGGGCACATATCATTTTCCAATAGGTATTCGTCATAGTCAGACCATTACATAAAAACGTGAGTAGAGTATATATCAGGCTTGCAAATTCTGAAACATTTCAGGCCCCATCACGTCAGTTCAGATCATGTCCACAGTCTGAGCTCAACATGATCTGATCTGAGCATGGAACCTAAATGTTTAGGCTAAATCAGGCGGCATCAAACGTTGTTATTCAACTAAATATTCTTACGACGCCTTCTTTCCCCAGACATAACTCCATTCTTACAAGCGGATAAGGTAAACCAACTGACACAGGCACATTTTATTTGTCAAATTAGCGTTCAACATGTCACAGTCTTCATAAGAGACGTTTTGTGGAAGCTATGCGTATATTCTCCACCTGGTAACTCAGCACTTGGAACAATATGTATTAAGTGCAGTATTATCAAAGTACAAAGGTATAAAGCTAGAAAGTAAACATTTGCTGCATTATCAAAGTAAAACATGCCCTCAATGACATTTCCGCGAAGTATCAACTATGTAGTTGATACTGCACTATATTTTAAAATTTGTCCGATTTGGCTAAAATATTGCCTGGTGGGGTAAATTGACATGCTTATTCATATTGTTAATGCATTAAGCTATTTAATTTAAATATTTGCGCTATATAATCCAATAACTGATAGTACACTATGTATGAAAATTTGTCAGATTTGGCTGAAAATTTGTATAGGGGGGAAAGTTGACATGCTTATTCATATTCTTAATGAATTAAGCTATTCAATTTAAACTTTTGCGCTATGTAGCACAATAATTGATAGTGTCTGTAAGGGCAATTGAACAGGGTGTATTTGGCAAACCGGGTTAATTTCAAATATGTTAAACTTCCACGGCCTCTCCTAATTAGCGACGGGGACGATGGATCAAGTAAACGAGCTGAGCGAAATGAATTAAATGACCAAAGTTAACTTTACCCCTTGCACTATATGACATAGTAGTATTGTGCAAAGTTTCCATTTTTGGATATTTCGTCCATTTAATTCACTGGCAAAATAGTTCATTAATTGATTTTCGTCGACCGTCTATTATCCATCGTCCACTGGCCAGTTACTGGTTAATTTGTGCTCCAGTTGAAGATATAGTTAAAATGTATCAACTTGAATTAGTATGTCATTATCTGCAGAAAAAGGTTGAGGGTAATATTGCATTAAGTTGAGAAGGAAATGTATATTTTTAATTGCATGTATCCATTTACACATTCGGTTAGTTTATTATTACATCAAAAGTAGCATTTTAAAGCTAATTAACCAAATGACCTCATGATATATTCAATTTAAAAAATTTATACAATGATATATTTTGTTACTATTTTTTGGTAAGCATGATAAGCATTTTTGCAAGGGGAATATACCACGTCTTGAACAGTTTGTTGCAAAATATGTTTTCCTGCTCCAAGGTGATGCGTTTTTCTTAATCATGTTGTCTCATTTGAGTGCTTATGGTAAAATATGTAACCACAGTCGACAATGCTGACATGCCCTAGAAATAATATATTCTCAATAATTTAGAATCTTCACTTAAGCTTGCAATTGCATGTAATACTAATATTTTGTGAAAATGGTGTTAAATTTGACATACATTCCACAAAAGGGGATATGTAACGGTGAACATATTACTTCCTCTTATTCCAACTTCACGAGAGCCAAGTTCTTCTAACACCACAGCAAGTTGATCCTGTGGAATGCCCCGTCTGTTTACATCTTTCGACATCCATTTCTTAAGGATAGATAACTATAAATTTAAATAATACATATATATTCTTTGCACATTATTTCCTAAAACATGGCATGCATATAAATCATTTCCGCTATGCCGCAAGGTTCTATGCCGCATGCTCATTATGCGTTGTAACCCAATAATACCTCAGCTCATTAGGCCGGTTGATTAAATAATAAGCAGCATAGTTTATTAGTCGAATGACGGCATGGTAGCATAATGAACAACAACATGGAGTCCTTGCCGCAAAGTAGACCACTGCATCCCTACTTATAATCACCTTCTCACAGACATCTGCCGATAAGAACATTATAAGGATCGGCATTGCTATGAAAAATAGAAGCTGAAAATCAAGAGTTTTATTTCTTGAAAAGAATAGAGTGTCAATGTTAATGGCCCAAGACATCAAGCTAAATCCCAAGTACATTGTAATGATTGAGCCAAACGTCTCGCTTACAAGATCACATAGATCTCGTATGGCATAATATTTACGACAAACTTCTGTCCAATGGGCTTTCCTAAATTCCATGGGATATTCATTATCATCTTGACCCATGTTTGACTTGACAATTTGGGTCGTCCCTTTAATCCAGGAAACCTTTGTTGAGCTGGCAGCGCTTGATAATTTTTCTAGGTCAACTTGAAGGTATCCTGAAAATTGATTTGTAGCTGACCAAACATTTATGACGGTCAGCAGTAGGCAGAGATCCGGGTAATATCCTGAAATAAAACTAAACCGGAAGCTCAAAAATATAATTCTATTGACACGTCAGGTTGGTAGTAAAGGTAAACTGGAAAAGTTGACAAAACCTTACAATTGGACGGTTCCAAGGGCAGCTAGCACGACCAAAATGTAGTCCAAAATTGATAGCCTATTGAGTTCAGATAAGCAACTGGTTTGAGTGCCATTATCCAACCAAAGTGCACGGTGAGCTGTGTACAGCAACTCTCTGTTCCAAATTGTTGTATTCCATGTGTCAAAGGGAGCCAATAACTCGTTCCAAACGCAATTATACAAAGCAGTTAAGGTAAAAATAAGGCATGCTATCCCTGTAAAGAATCTGCTTTGAACCACCTGTTGTGATATTCAAACGAATTACATTCAATTTGCTAAATTTAAATACTAAATAAGTAAAATAGAATTACCTTCGTTTTGCTGTTTAGCACATTACTTTCACTTTCAATAAAATTCGCAATTTTCAAATATCGATGTTGCTCAAACCAGAAACTTTTTAGCGTCAAAAAGTGAAACAAGTACAGAAAAATTCTTCTCCCCAGCGCAAAGTAGGATGAGAGGTTTGTAATCCCACCAGTATGTACTTCTGTGTAAGATATTTTCAATTTGTCCACTACGTAAATCAAACCCAATGCTTGGAGCATTGCGCAAATGATCTGATGACCTAATCTTTTCTTTACAACAAATAACCCATTTGAAAATTTCACAATACGAAACGGGCTAAAAAATAGGAGGTAGGAAAAGTTAAAGTAAATCTCCACATAATTTGATAAAATGTTTGTTTCAAGTTTATAATACGAGTTCATTGTGACTGAAATTATATGCTTTTTACACTAGTTTTGAGTGTCAAGAGTAAAAAAGGAGGTTGATTTTGATAACTCATCCAAATCAAATTAATGGTTTGTCGTTAAAAAACCAGTAAGGAAAAAAACATTGTTTGAAGGTGAAAATGAAAAAAAGGTTAATTTCTCTTTTTTACGCAGTCATTACTCAAGTGTTAACCTTGATAGCATACTCTAATAAATATACATATACTCTCTCGCCATGTACGTAAACATGGTAGCAAAAAATAATAATTTAGTTTATGACTTTTACAAATACAATTCAGAACATTTCATTTATCAGCATTACTTTCATTACTGCGACAAATTCTAAATGGAAAAATATTTTGTTGACCGTAAAGTAAAAAGCTTCTCAATAAAATGATCTTTCAAGTGTAATATTATTGTACTATTTGGTAGAAATGTTTACGTAAATACGATACAATGGAATTTGTGAACCTCATTGGAAAATTCAAAACGAGTTGAAGCTTTGTTTGTAAAGTTGTGCAATAAACATGAAAATGCGGTCCAGGGGCAGTAGGCGGCCAACCTTACCCGGGATAATCTTTTAGCGGTCACTCTGCATTCGGGACAAGTATGTGTGCTTAGTAGCTTCTCCTTTCTTGTTTTACGCTTCTAAACACACGTAGTTGTCCCGAACGTAGAGTGACCGGTCAAAGATGATGCCAGTTTATGGCAAAAATGCTATATACTTTACATTAATCGCTTTTTTGTTGAATCATACATGTCGTCGTTACTAAGTTAAGTGAACACTTTTAGAAACCCAAAATGCTTGATCCAATTACTTTGCATGGGTATGGAGTGATCATACAACTACAGGCGTTGACACTTGGTATTATTAGACGGTATTTACATTTAATAAGTCAATTGAACACGTGGTCATCATTTTCTAAATGTTAAAACCCAACCACCCCAGAAATATTTTTGTCAATTACCAATTACCTTAACGTGCTAGTTTGCTTTTTTGCAACACAATTTTCCTCTTACATCTCATCAGCGGTGATGGGTTTTGTACGGAACGCATCACGATGTTGCGTTAAAATGCAGAAATATTAAGTCAATATATTGTTGTTCCACACAGCTTTTAATTAGATTACAACTTTGCAATTAAAATTTTTTTTATTTATTATTTTCAAAAAAATTGTCAATGTTTTTTTACATTATACATTATTGTGTTCAATAAAAACGAACTCCATTTTCATTTTATTCCTTCTACACTCACATTTTTTTACACAAAATTCAAATAATGCTAAATATATTAATCATTTTGTGTGGGTATGCATAATCGTCGTCTAGTCTGGAGGGTGTATTTACATTCTAAATGAGTTTTGTCTTTCAAACAGCGACAAAGTATTTGAAAATCTAGTAACCCTTAAATAAATAATATGTCACAAATTTCGCTGCATTCATTTAGCTGTGAAATTAAATGAATTTTTTATTATTGATATTGTCTCATATAATGTTAAAGTTGCACAAAACTAATCAAGCTCCAGTTTCACCGACACCGTCAACACATGCTTGCAGTTATTGAGGCACCAAGCTACATTAATCCGTTCAGGTGAATGTACTATTTCTCCTGGTAACAACAGCAACATGTTGTTTCCTTTCCTTCCTCCTTTCTTGCTTGCATGCATATGATAAAGTAGGTTACGGCAGTTGTCAAAACCTTTTTAAAATAAAATCAGTTCATTTTGATGAAACATAATCTCGCAATAAAACTACAGATGATAGTTATGTGCGTTACATACGTTCCACAAAAGACCATACGTTATTGTGAAAATGTTGCTTCCTCTTATTCCAACTTGACATTGGTCAAGTTCCCCAAGCACTATATTTAGCTGGTCAGGTGGAACATGTCTCCTATTTTCTTCTTTCGACAGCCATACTTTTAAGGTAGCCAGCTTATAGTAATATTTGGAACAAAACAATTAATCAATTGAAAGGAACTATAAGATGAAAGTACAAATTCGTCAATTACCTTGTCACATATTATGTCAGCAGACAAAATCAGGAGGTAACCCGCCGACCCAATCGAGATAAATATATGAATTTTGTTCAAAATGTCAGGGGTTACCAATGCTTCGTCCATCTCAACTGCAAGATACATCAATGTGGATGCCATGTAGAGGGTGATTGATGATCCGAGGGTGTGATTGACCAGGTCACAAAGTTCCCGAATCTCACAATATGTTCCAAATATTTCTGACCAGCAAAATATTTTCAAGTTTTTCTCACTGGCTTCATTTGATTTTATTGATCTAATTTTTGGTATTCCTGAAACGGCTTTGGTGTTTGCGAAATGCGTGCTGCCTCGAAGATGATTTGAGAAAAGAAAACAAGCTGTCCAAACAGTCATCACTGCCATTAGGGGGCATAAACCAGATAAGTTCTCAAACAATGACCTGGAATTAAAAGATTTGAAGATTGAAAAAGTTAGCTAAATGTGAGTGTATTTATACAGCTGTTTAAATAATGTTGTTACTCTTGACAGGATGCAATGCCTGCTGAAGCTGCAAGGAAGTAGTCCAGAAAAGATAGTTGCTCATTCTCTGGTAGTCTGCCATCCTTGGTCAAATTGGCCAGAAAATATACAAAGCGAGCCTTTGAAACCAATTTCCTGTTCCAAATTGTTTTAACCCATGCTTCACTTGGGGCTAGAATGTTCTCCCGAACGCTCCGGTAAAAAGCCCACACAGAAAAAAGGGAACATGTAAGCCACGCAAATACTTTAATTTTAATCTGCAAAAAAATTTACTTTAATTAGTGAAATTTTGCATTATTTTGTGCACATTTATTTTTTATGTAAATGTCACCTTTGTTTTTCTGGTGCTAGTAAACGCTGCACTTTTATTTTGAACAAAGTTTACAATAGATAGAATGCGAGCTTGCTGGAACCAAAATATCTTCAAAGTAAAAATTTGAAACATGCATACGAATAGAACGTTGAGGAGTTTAAAATAAGTGGCGGGGGAAGAACTGTTTCCATATTGAACTTTTTCAATTGCTTCCCTTAAGTTGGCTATGATGTAAATTAGTCCCAAAATGTGCAGCAGCGCACAAAGGAACTCATGTATCCAATTTTTCCTTATTACAAAATTCCCGCCTTCCTTTCTCGAAATTCGAAACGGACTTAAGCATAGCGCATAAGTGAAATCAAAATAAGTAACCAAGAAAATGTTCAAACTATTCGAGTCACTCTTTGGTTTGGAGGATATCATCATTTAAGGATTCAAATACTCTTGTGGCAAATTCAAAAAAAAAAATTAATAGCGTGCATAAAAACGTCGGAGTAAAAACTATACAAACATGATTGCCTGGTTTGCCTGTGTAAAAATACAAATATATATTCCTTGCCTGCTACTACCATACATTCCAAATAAAATACAGGTTGACGACTAATTTATAAAAAACCAATTATGATTTAATGTAATTGGATGATAAATTTAAAAAACAAGAAACACATCGAAAAGTGATGGGCATATTTGCCAAAATACTACTCAACTTAATGTATTACGTAGCTGCTTTAATAAACTAACACATTTACATGCAAAAAGAAAAACTGGTTATAACAGAGTCAATTCATTACATTAGTTTTATTTTTGCTTTTAAAAATATAGCAATCAATTAAACCTATTCATTAAAACTAGTCCATACGGAAAATAATTGAAATATATGAATGTAACCTGTAAGAATTTGAAATGTTTAAAAGCAGTGTTTGAAAATGATTTACGTTAAAATCTGGGGTACTTATGTTTTTGAGATTCCATTTATCAAGATTAGATAATATTATAATTTTCTGTTGAATTAATTAGTTAATTCATGCCCTAGTCTAGTCCCCTTTAGGTTTATACTTAAAGTTTTAAAAAATTGTAGGGTTTGTAAATGTAGCTGCTTTGTTGAGACGAGGAGGCTTTGATCAAATTAGGACTCGCTCAGCATTAAAGCATTTTTCTCCTCTCTGTAGTCTTGGTTGAATGCAAATGAAAAAATACGTGACTACGGTTGATGTAACCTAAAAACATAAATTCAATATTTTTTGCAAATGATGAACAAACAAAAAATTTACGGTACATATTTGCGTAACATACGTTCCATAACAAAGAATATGTAATGGTGAAGGTGTTACTTCCTCGTATCCCCACTTCATGCGAGTCAAGTTCTCCCAACACAACAGTCAGTTGATCCTGTGGAATGTCTCTCCTGTTTTCATCTTTTGACATCCATTTCCTGAGTGTAGACAACTGCAAGAAAGACAAAATAAAAAATAACAATTATTAGATAAATATTTTAAATATTTTATTTGTTTACAAGTTTTCAATCACCTTTTTGCAGACATCAGCAGCCAACAAGGCTATGACACATGGTAACAGAATGAAAAACAATAGCTGAAGTTTCTCAGCCAACTCTGGTAAATCCAGTATAAAATCAATACTGGTGGCAAAAAACATCAAGTTAAATCCTAAATAGGTCGTGATCATTGATCCATACGCCTCGTTCACGAGATCACACAATTCTCGTATGGCATAATACGTACGACATATGCCTGTCCACTCGAGTTTCCGGTTTAGATTTGATTGGTTTTCAACATTGCTTATTTTTTGCATTTTGCTCCGCCTCAATTTCCAGTAATGTTCTGTGGATATGGCATATGTCGAGCATCCTTTCAAATCAGCTTGAAGATATCCCGAAAATTGATTTACGGCGGACCATACATTCATCACAGCCAGGAAAATGCAGAGGTCAGGGTAACATTGGAAAATCGTACTACAAATAGGAAGAAAAAACATGTATCATGTATCAGTAAATTAAGAAATAGAACTGTACGACATGTAAATACGTAGCTGTGAGTTTGGTGATAGTTTTTAAAAAAAACGTGCAGTTGAAACGATGCAAGCCCTGCCAAAACTGCCATTAAAATATCCAAGCCACACAAATCATCATCCTTGTCTGAGGCAGCCATATAAAATGCATTGCGCCCATGTTTGACAAGCTCTCGATTCCAAATTGTTCTGCTCCATGTTTCAGAGGGGGCCAACAGTTTCATGAAAATCCATTCATATACAGCCATTGCAGCAAAAACAAAGCATGTAATCCAAGGGAAAAATTTGCTCCAAATCTATAGGATGGCATGCAAAATAATGTCATATTGGCAAATTTATAAAATAAGGCTTAAAAAGTTATTGTGAATTAATACCTTGGGATTTCTGTTGCTGCAAAGCACATCATTTTCACTTTGATTAAGGTTGACTACATGCAAAAATTTATTTCCGTGCAACCAAAAGTGCTTGACGTACAACAACTTAAACAGATAGAGAAACACCCTGTGTAGGAAATTGAAGTACTTTAAGACGCTTGTAGAATCTAAAATCTTTGCTTTGTCGTAGAATACTTTTGTGGAGCGTCCAATGTCAATCAATGCTAGTGAGTGGAGCAGAGCACACAGGAGCTGATGTGTGAAATGTTTCTTTATTACAAACAGTCCACTCTTGTCCTTAATGAAACGAAATGGACTGCAAAATAGTGCAAAGGAAAAGTCAAAATAAATCTTTAGAACATTAGCCAAACTGTGATGATCACCACTAGGTTTAGGCTGGGAAACCATTATTTGAATGAAAGAAAATGTTAAATTTAATTAATGAAATGTGACTTGAAAATTAAAGGGATTCTTGCCACAATTGAACTGTACAAAGTTTTTGGGAATGTAGTTAAAAAGAGTACCGGAAATTTAAAGAGTCTAAAAGATATATATTTTCTCCAAGGTAAAAAACAAAAATTTGCACAAACTAAAATATAATCGACAGGAAATGTCAAACGTGGCACTACTGAAGGGATTATTTCTAATCTGGGCGCATTAACATAGTTTTAAAAAAAAGTATAGTATTTGCATAGCAATTGAGCAACAGTACAAGTTAGGCCAGAACGTAGGTTTTCAATTTCATTATACTAATTAATTATTTTAAGTTATATAAGGGCGAGGCATTCACAGCATTGTATATTTTGTTGATGGTTAATGAGACTTGTTTTTTTAAATGGCATCCAATATAGAGGGCCTAGACGTTAGGCCTGGTTGCCTTACTGTTACAAATACCTAAGACAATTTATCGCAAAAACAAATGTATAGATGAGTTTGTATACTAATTTTTTAATTTATTTGCAACATCACAAGACGATTTGCCCCAAACGTGGTATGTAATCCAGATTACGAATAATATGCAATCTATTTTGAATTACAATTAGTAATTCAAAATTCAATTACGCTGCTATAATTTTTTTCAATTTTGTCTGTCTTTTCGTCTGCTCGTTTGCGCTAACTTTCCAATGAGTTATTTTTTTAATGTTGATTTTCAATACGTAGCCCTTGTCCTATGGAATCCATGTACCAAATTTGAAAAGAGAAGATAACTCTTTCGAAAGTTGGAGCTAACTAATTGCCTGCCAGATAACTAATATAGTTTTATGATATTAATAATGTTTTAATGCCTTATT
>JAHZNC010006602.1:0-10039 GCA_027744095.1 Zhuqinia jingwanae | reverse complement strand
CCATTGTTCAATTTCTGTAGGCATATGTGCACAATGAAAGTGGACAACGCAGAATACGCTCTTCTTACTGCCATCGTAATATTTTCAGGTAGGTTCAACCGTCATCAGTATAATGTCACCATGGACGCAGTATTTTATATCTGTTCCCCGCTTATCTGTCGAAGCTCGTAAAGAAATAGAAAATGGTGTGGAAATGAATGACAAAAAATGTTTTGTAAATTAGGTTTATGTGTAGGCGTTCAATGCGATCAATTACATTTGTTAGAGAGTTTAGTTGAAAATAAAGAAGAAAGGAAACCTTATCTCTCAAAAGGATTTTGGTTGTAAGATGTATAGGTGATTACTTTTACACGGCGAATATTTTGTTTGCGTGATTGGTATTCCTTTAGTATGTATATAGGTTTGTCTGATTCATTAAAAAATTTAACCAATAGGTTTTTTTTGATAACATGTTAAATTATGAGATTTTCCAATATTTTCATGTTGTGTCATTTTTATGTGATTTCAGAACGTCCCGCCCTGCTGGAGCCGAGGAAAGTTGAAAAAATCCAAGAAATTTATCTAGAGGCTCTGAGAGCGTACGTTGAATACCTTCATCCCGTCCGGCCTGGTAAGTAGAGAAGCGTAACCGTGATAATAATATAATAATTGTGTCATGTTCACTTGACACTTTTGTGACACTCTTTGATTACCTGTCTTGTATCCCACTCATCATGTTCCTAATTATATTTCTTTACCCACACAGGTGTAAACTTCGCACGCCTTCTGGGGGTCCTCACCGAGTTGAGAACGCTCGGCAACATTAATTCCGAAATGTGTATCTCACTGAAACTGAAGAATAAGAAGCTACCACCGTTCCTAGCTGAGATCTGGGATGTATCCACGTGATCAGTGACAACAAATGTAGAAGAATTTAACATTACTTTTCTACAACAAAACTATTATACTTTAGATTATTATTATTTACTACTAGTATCATTGCTACTACAATATAATGTTATATATTATTATTATTATCGTGTAAAAAAATATATAGAACCTACTGGTGCTATTGTCACTTTATATTATTATTATTATCATTATTATTATTACAATGCCCCATACCTTACAATATATACTTTATTATCTTTAAAAAAACAAAATATAATGATAAAACAAAATAATCGTACGTAATAATAATAATAATAATTGGATCAATCAAAACAACACACATACTACTTGATATACTAGAAAAAAAATCCAAAATAAAAAAAAACTAAATCATGTTAAAAAGCATCGTAACGTTTTAAAACTTCCGTGACATGCGATACGACAAAAAAATAAAACGTTACAATGCTTTAAAAAACGTTTATTATTCTTAAAAAACTCTGTTTTTTTTCTTTGTTGTTTGTTGATGAGAGAAAAAAATCAAAATAAAAATGGAAAAAAGTTAATCAAATCAATACTATACATACGCATGATGATACATAAAAAAATAAAATAAAAAAACTTACTATTCTTACTACTACTAAAAAAACTACTGCTGAGGGGTGTGCCTTTTAAAATCTCTTCTATGTGTGCTATGATGATAGAAAGAATTACTACTAAAAAAAGCTATATTGACTTTATTACAATTATTATTATTAGAAATGATGATACTTCGATTTGTTGTTGTTTTTTGTTGTTGTTGTTATACGTTTTCGTTGTTTATTTTCCGTCGTCGTATCGTGCGTGTATGTTCGAAAAATGCGTGTGAGAGAGAGAGAAAAAATATACTTATAATAAAAAAATAAATAAATCAAAAGATATACTTATTACTCTACATACATACGTACGTATGATTTAAATGTGCTCCGTCGCCGCCAACAAAAGTTATCTAAACACACACAAAACAAACCAAACAAGAAACACAAACTTCTCTTCTTCTTTTTTTAAAAATAAAAAAATGGTCATTGTTGTGTTTTATATATAATATATATATATGTATATACATATTGAATAAAAACACACACACACACATACACACACAAAAAAAGTATGGATGATAAGAAGAAGTACATTACATACTCTTTAAAAAAAAGTAACTAAACTCTTCAATCTACAATTACAACATGAAAAATTCAGTATTCCATTAAGAACGAGAGGAAATTATTATGAAT
Source organism: Zhuqinia jingwanae (assembly GCA_027744095.1). Classification (NCBI taxonomy): domain Eukaryota; kingdom Metazoa; phylum Arthropoda; class Collembola; order Entomobryomorpha; family Paronellidae; genus Zhuqinia; species Zhuqinia jingwanae. The sequence continues at coordinate 7,901 of JAHZNC010006602.1, read as the reverse complement.
AAAAAAAAGTTGATTACTTTAGATTGAAAATTGCTCCCTTTGCTGTTGAAGTAAGTGCCATTTCTCTTTATTGTCTCATCATCAGACTCATCATCACTGACTTTTTTGTATGCTCAATTATTTCGTTACTTTGGTCATCCTCAATTTACATGAATCATAATATTAACTGTGTTTGAATTTGTGTGTGTGTGTGTGTGCAGTTTTGTTCTGTTTGCTGTCATATAGAATGGCGTGGCTCTCTGGTTTCATTTTCATTGCATCTCCGGCACCATTTGCTTCGCCCTCGCCAAAAAAAATCCAACTGCAGTACGGCTTTTTATAATAGTCGCTGAAAAAAAAATTTGTAATAATTTTTGGGGAGGAGAAGCTTCACACACACAAAAAGTAATCATCGCATAGATTGTTATGGAGGAGGTGGCAATGATGATGTCGGGTCGGTGGTGGTGGTGATAATAATGACAGCAGTATAGGATTCTTGCAATTGCTTTGGTGGTTTTTTATATTTTTTTGTATAGGTATTTTATCTGTATTTGCCTGCAAGCATGTAAGCAATAAAACTGCATTATCATAATCACTCCGACATATCCAAAAAAAAAATCTCTTTTTCAGTTTCTCTTTTGCAGTTTTACCAGCCAAGTCACAACAAACCAAAACGAGAGTCTTTTCCACAACAAAACGAGATAATTCACTCTCATCATCACATCACACACATCATCACACCACTCATCTCATCCCTCCTCTATATATCATCCATCGTCATGTTTTTTGTTTTGCTCTCAATCTAATTCTTAATCCTACAAAACGCCAACAACAACCAGCAATATATATACAATAAGTATACTCTTAACAAAGTGGTTGTGATGGACTAAAAATTCTCTGTTTAAAAGTTTTGACAAACGAGATGAGATTATTATTATGCATGTAGTTGTTATACAATAATAATTCTTGATGTGCACAAGAGCGTGTCCGCAAGTCAAAAATTGAAAATGTGTGTTCTCACTTCTCTCACACAACAAGAGTAAGAATTGGGAGCTCTAAAGTAGTAGTCTGCGACTACAAGTAGACAAAAACTTAACAAAGTAATTTAGAATATCAACAAACAACTCTCAACAACGAGCTCTCCTTTAATAAATAGGTACACGCACACACGTATGCAATATTTATATACGACAACACAGCCCATAACATTTATTTTTTTGGTTCAAGTAGTCAAGTGTTGAGAATTATTGCTAATCATATTCCGCCTTTTTAACAAGTGTTATTATTATTCGTGTATACAGTGAGTTGACCATTGTAAAAAAAAGATTATTACAAACTACCTATTTTTTAAAAGGATCCCCAAAGCAAAATCATACAAAAAATTACCTACACGTTCATTTACATTTGCATTACTTACAATTTTTTTGCATTGTTGACTTCTGCACTACAGAATTAAACACAGGCTCTCCTCTGCTGGTTTAGGCATTTTTTTTGGTAAAGTTGTTTGGCTTTGTTGGGTCTCTCTTGTCTGTGTGTCTGTGATGTGAGTTGTGTGTGTGGTGGTGTGTGTGTGTGTGCCGCTGCCAAATACTATTGATGTGATGCGTTCCTGCTATGAAAAGGTTAAATCCAAGTTTGGGTAAGTAATAATAACTTTTAATAATAATAACAAGCAAAAAAACTACATAATAGTCTTTCCTACAAGTTCCGAGTACAGTACACACATACTAACTCTCAATTTAACAATAGCTTGTAAATATATGTAGGCATACCTAAAGGCACTTCTGAGAAAAACCTAATTTCTCGCATCACTTGTCAGTTTACAGTTTAGAGTGTGTGTGTGTGTCATGCAAATGCATGCATAAAAGCGTAGAATTCTCTTGTAAACTTTTCTATTAGAATAAAACTGGAAAAAAATTGAATATTATTTCTCTATTTTTTTTGTGTTATCCTTTCGCAAAAAAAATTGAAAAAATTTCAGCAGAAGTAAAACAGGTGCTGTCTCCCGCACCACCCCCACTACTACTACTACTAACACGACTACTAGCACTACATCCACCTCTAACCCTTCCTCATCCTTTGCATCGTCATCATCAAGATCATCCTTATCCCGTTCAAGTGCACGTCATGCTAAGTGTCTCAAGCCGATCTCATATTCAATCACCGGCAGATTTTCTTCTTTGCCTTCATCATCATCTTCAAAATCACGAATGCGGAAGCAAGGCAGTAGCAGTAATGTCACTGCTGCTCGACAAAGTCGTGAGCCAGCAGCGACAGGAACAGGAGAAGGATCAACATCAACAAAATCCAATTTATTACCTGGTACAGCTCCAATAGCACAAATAAGATCACTTCCTCTGCACATAAGTCAAATTCGGTGTTTTGGACGGAGCAGTGGGGCGGATGAGAGGAGTAATGGTCATAGGAGCTCCTACATAATAAACTCTACCAAGGTAAAGTAAAAGTCAAGTTAAAAAGACAAAATAAGCTGTTTTACAGGAAAAGGAGAAAAAATGTGGGAAAAAATCTATATGGTGGTCCTCTCGCATTCTCTCTATGTCTATATTATGCAAACGTTTGGTTGGCAGGTTCAACTTCCGTTCTTGTTGAATGTTGACTTGAAGAGTGAGCTATGTTACGGAAAATTGGAAATGGCAGAGATGTATTGTTTGTGCGAATACGAGTGTTTGGTCGCTTGCGTGTATGTGTGTGTGTGTTAGTGTGCCATATATGCTTTTAGTCACTTCACTTTTTTATGTGTTTGCTTTGTTTTTTAAAAAAAACTCTTTGCTCTGAATAGGTAAGGAATATAGCGAACATAAAACGCTCCCGAAGTCTTTCTCCTGAAATATTAAGGAACACTGGGAGTGAGCCTCTCAAGAGCCCTATTTTAGTGAGGAGTGCCGCTGTTTTGTCGAGAAAGGTACGTACATAAAACCTGTATGAGAGAGAACACGCGGATGTATAATAATAAAAGTGAGAGAACGAGGGAAAAAACTTGCCTACTTTTATTGTTTTGCTTTTTTCCACTTTGCTTGTCATGCTCTTTTGTTTTCCTTGTGTTTTTTTTTGAATCGCTCAAAAGAAAAAGTAGGCTAAGAAAAACAAGGGTCTGGAAAAAAGTCACTTGCAAAGAAGTACAAAGACAGTTTTGAATATTCATACTAATAATAATGCATATTATATATAGTTTACTTGTAACGTTTAAACAAACACATATGTAATTCATGGACTTGTAATGCATGCAATCATAAATATACCCATACATCCTTTTAGTCCACGAGGAATCATCCATTTTTTATGCTCGTCATCATAATGGTTTTTTTAATGTTCTTGTAAGGCCACCTCTTTTGAGGTTTGGTATACACTCAAGTTAGTAAATCCTTTGCGCAATGGATCACCAGATCGGTCCCAAAACAAGATAGCTGTTTTTTTTTAAATGTAAACAGATTTTGTACACTAGCGCACGATTACCTATATGCTATGTAATCCATCACGTAAATGCGGACATAAAAAAAGGAATTTTTTTTCAGGTATTATTTTTTAGCCATCCGGAAAATCCTCATAAGCTACACTTCCACGATTTACACATCAAAGGAAGATATATCGCATGTTATCTAGGGATTTTAGTAGATATACAACAGGTACGAGGAGATATATAGGTTTGGCTTAATACATTGTGTCTACTTACATGATAAATTGATAAATAACCTAAGCATTATGATTTTTTTTTTGGATTTCTAAAATCCCATAAAAAGACCATGTTCACGGGGATTTTTAAAAGCCATATCTCAATATTCTCAATCTTCCAATACATTTTGTTGTTCCATAAAAAATACAAAATAGACACGGAAATAAGATCAGATTCTCTCCCTAATCCAGATTCCAGTTTATTCAGTTTTAAAATATAAATTCGGGCAAAAAAAGCGTGTGCCTATTTTAACCAGCAAAAGATTTTCCATGCTATAGTCTCCTCACATTACAAAGTTTTAGATCCAGTGTCATTTTCTAGTTTTTTATACATGCTTCACGTCATTGTCATTCATTTCTCATCACTTCTCGCAGGGTTCAAATGTATCTGCAAGTTTATTATGTAATACAGACATTTTATATTCTTGCTTTTTTTATATAAATCCCCTTTGCAGCCTCATAAAACGGCATCAACATCAGCAACAACACCAACAAGTAAAGGTCCCACTTCCCCAGATGCAATTCCAACAAGAGAGCATGAAGAAGCGGAATCTGTAAAAACGACGCAGAGATCAAGTAGACCATACAATAAAAGCCCTCCTATTACTACTACTACTTCTCCAACTACTTCTCCTTCTCCCTATTCTGCTTACAACTTGGTCAAAGGCCGAAATAGCCATGCTGCTGGCCTGTACCCTTTCCCGAAGCCAAGGGTCAACAGGCCAACAACAACAACAGGAACAAAAGTTAATGTTACGTTTGATGATGGGTTTCCTTCTCCTGAAACAAAGACAACAGGAAATACTACATCATCAAATGGTAGAACAATTTCTGGTGCTTTCACCGCTGCCACCACCACCACCAAAACCTCATCTGCCGCTGCTACTGCTGCCACCACTACTTTACTAACAAGTCAAAAGGAAACAAAAGGTATATTAACAACAACAATAATAACAACAACGGCACTACCACCACAGTTCCCTTTTAAAAGGTTCCTTCTCTTAAAAAGCTTTAATATTTTTTTTCTCCTCTTGTTTCTCCCACTGTTCAAACGGAAGCTCCAACAACAGCAAGAAGAATAACAACAACAGCAGCAGCATCACCAGTCGAAACAACAAAGGCCCATTTTCCCATTACATCCACTTGGCCAAAAAGGAAAGTAAGAATAGCAGGCAGCAGCAGCAGCAGGAGCACAAGTGGCAGTGGCAGAGAAAGTGTACTGGTCGTGGAACAACATGTCCCAAAAGCCCTGGAGCATCAAAAACTTTACCAACGTCATCATGGTAAATTATGTATATTTTCATTAATATTGAATAGAAACATAGATATTTAGGTTTACTTATGTACAAACTACATACACTACTCATTCATTTCATAATACTATACTGCTTTGCAGCAGAGAGAAAAAGAAAGTTCACTCCATTTATTCACACAACATGTACTACTACTACTACTACATGCATATGTATGACTGTATATATAACATAATGAACTTTAGCGTTGTTCATGCTCATAAAAACGGTAAAGAGTATAGAGTGTGGAGGCAGACTGGTTGGCAGACAAGAACAAACTTGCTTCAATTTCCTTTTCAGCAGAAACAAAAAAAAAGATAATATTGCGATGTGAAAGATGTGAGATGTATGTATGTGTGTAGACCAGCGGTAAAGAAAAAAAAGTGGTTAAAAACGGCATGATATCACAAGTTGTGTGTGTGTGTGTGCTGAGCTCCTTTTTCATTTTTTAAATTCATTCCCTCACAAATAATGCATGTTTTTCCTGAAAGCTAAGAAGGGCCAAAGCCAAAGGGGCAAAAGTGCCTGTTCGTGTCTTCCGATTCTTCTGCGTGATGATAAAAAGAAATCTTGAGCAGAGGAGAGTTAAAGAAAAAGAGAGTTTGTAAAATAGTAGGTATTGCTTTGTACAGTACAAGGTACACTATAGTTTCACAGCTCATGCAACATTCACTTTTGACAAAGAACAAAACTCAGGAGTAGGAGCAGTAGCCAGAACAATGCACACAAAAAACAGGTATATATAAACGAAGAAGTTATATAATGTGTTGCTTTCTACTTTAGCTGACTGACTTGACTATTTTCAAAAATTAATGGGGAGATACACACAGGGTAAGATTATTTTATGAAGAAATTGGGGGAAATTATCCAGAGGTTCAGTTTAAAAGAGGGTAAAAATGCGTGGCTGGGTTTTATGCATAGCAAAAGTTGTTTGTGAATTAAATATAAATTGTACACTTTACTTTTTTTTATTAATACACGCCAATGGACGGATAAAGAGACTTGTTGAGAAAAAAACTGTATATTTTTTTTAGCAAAGAGCGCGTCTATAGAAAAGTGGCCATCGCCTTATTCATGTTCAGGTTATTTGGGTACATATGAGGTAATGATGTGAGATAGGAATGGATTGCATTGCCCCTTTTTTTTAAGTTTTTTTTTACCCATTCTACATTTCCCATGTTTTTATGTTGAATTTTTAACTTTTTCTTCCATTTTAAATGTTACGTACAGTTAATAGCGTGTCCATTTGCGTCCACTATCTCAAAGTCTGTTCATTTGTGCTACTAGCTTTGTAGTTTTTTTTATAATGACGCATTTTTTTCAGTCTAACCTCCAAAAAAATACACCGGAAGGATAAACCAAATCCCTCTTTTTGCACTTAACAAATATCTCTCTAAGCTTTAAAGTGGGCTCCAGTTAAAAAAAATAAATTCTTCTCCCCTCTCCAAACCATTTTCTCGTTTTCATGTCAAGTTTTTAAAGTGCTCAAGGAGTGTAATACAAAATATCTGTATCAAAAAATACTGAGGAAGGAAACTCTCTTGGAGGACCTCTCATCTCGAAAAAAAGCTATAATAAGCTCGGAGGCATCATTCAGAGAGAGTCGAGATTTTCATCAGCAGCAGTAGGGCTCTTTAATATTAGCTTACTTTGACAAAGCATTTCCTTGTATCCTTTCAGTTGTTGTGTTGCATAGTAGTAGAGCAACATGCTGCTATTATAATACCTACATATATTGCTTTTAGCTAAAACTCACTCAGATTTTTGGTTTGTTGCAAAATCATCAACATTTAAGGAACTCACGCAGTTTTGGTTACAGAAAAGACACACGCATGATTATGATTATGAAAGTATGGAACACAAGTATTTTTTGTACAACTTGTAAATATTTCCCGAGTTCGTGTGTGGCTTTTTTTTAAAGTTGAAGTTTCAATTTGCTTTTTGACTTTTCCCGTCACCATTCTCTCTACCCCACCAGCAGCAGCGTTGCTGATGATGATTGTTATTTTTATTCCAGAGTGTGTAGCAGATAGAGTCTAGCCATTTTCGGCAACATTCATTTCATATTAACTTTTTTTTCTTCTTCTGATGATGCTGTAATGATGGCTGGCTTGGAAGTTTTGTTTTTGGAACTCATCACGTGTGTAATGTGTACATTAACATGTATCAACTCGGATATTATTCAGTTGGCAGACTAAATAACTTATGCATGCGTTGTCTTTCTCTCTATGGATCTCTCTAGCTAGATGACTACATAAAAATAATAATCTCTCTCGGATGTGCATACATAATTGAAACTTGAGTTTTTTTAAAAGGGGTAAAAAAGTATGCTCTGATGATGATGATGATGATGTGTGCCTTTACATCCAATGCGCCATACAGCTAGACAGATAGAAAGACACAGTACAAAACATGATTATCATCATCATTATCATCTTTAGTTCTGCTTATTGGACTAAATGTTTTCATGGGTTTTTTTATCTATATTATTATTATGTCTCTTGTGATTGTACAGGATAGAAGTGAAATGAAGGTAGGAACACAGACAAAATGCTGGTCGTTTTTTGGTGGTGGTTGGGTGGTGTGGCAATATGGCTATTAGAGCTAACGTGAATAGTGTGTGAGCCTGTGTGCATGGAAGAATGAAAAGAGTAAATTAAGGATGAAAACGAGAGTAAAAACCACAAAATTGTAATTACTTTTTTATACTTTGTGTGAGTGAGTGAGTGTGTGTGGTGAGTAAAACAGCAAAAGTAATGAGCTACTAGAGGGAACGTAGTAGTACACGCATTAATATTGCATGCTTTTATTTTTGTGGATGATATGATGATGGTTGCAGGCAGCGTAGCTCTTTTGGTCACTGCTCTGCAGTAGTAGTATCAAAAGCAAAAAGAAATATATTATACAAGTGGAGATATGTTTTTAAAAAAGTGATATTAT